>APFE031217338.1:553-53333 GCA_000404065.3 Pinus taeda | reverse complement strand
GTTGGACGATGCTTGACATGGATTTTGAATTTATTGCTGGAGTTCATTGGGATCTTCAAACTACTTGCTGCCTTAGCAAGAGCATCAACAATACTATTTTGTATACGAGGCACACATGTCAAGGTGTATTCTGAAAATAATTTTAGGATGTCTAGAACTGCATTACGGCAAGCCTGCATCCTAGGATGCTTTGCTTGATATTCGCCTTTGACCTGCTTGATAACCAATTCCGAGTCGCCATATACTGAAATCCTCTTAGCATTCAACTTTTTGAGAATCTTTAGGTGAGCAATCAGAGCTTCATACTCAGCTTCATTGTTTGAACACTCAAAAGCCAACTTGTAAGAGCATACCCACATGTTACTAGGGACTTTGTTCGGGGCGGAGAAAGGACTGCGTACCCAAATTCCAATTCCAGCGCCATCATTTCCCACTGCTCCATCGAAATCCATGGTCCAAAAGCCTTCTTCCTCCTCTTGCAAGTGTTGGAAATCTGTTTGTTGTGCCTTGTCTGCTTGCTATCCATTACTTTCAGCTGATTTCCCAATGGTGTTTTGCTGTTCTTGTTCTTCTTTCTTTAAAACTCCTCTGAAATTTTTTGTTATTTCCGGAATATCATCTTCTTCTACTAACTGATTATCTATATCATTGAAACTATCTGAATACAAAACAAAAGACTCTAAGTCTGTATGTACATAATTAATTGGATGATTTATTGGTTTCTCCTTGCTTGTGATCATGTATTTCATTTTTTGTTCCCGATACAATTTCCTCATTTGGCCAAACACAGGAATTGTGGCATAGGAGAAATCTAGCTATAGTGTCCCTTTCAATTTAGCTACCCAAGACCTAGAAAGAAGCATGCCAAACCTAGGAGGAATATCTGCTACAACAACATCCGTCAAAAAATTCTTCATTGGGAGCTGATCCAGACTCACAACCAAGTCCTTGATGAGTCCTATACATCTCACTCTGCTGGAATGAAATGAATAGAGATCATGGTATTACTGGGTGATGTCCATACCAAGCTTTTCCATGATAGCCTTGGGCATGAGACTGTGAGAAGCTCCAGAATCGAACATGGCGTTATGTAATACAAAATCATGCAATCTTAAACTAATATAAAAAGGTGGCACATCATTATCAGGAGACTCACCGTTCGATGCTGGCCCAAAAATCATTTCAGGTTGATCATCTTCGACATTCACCATGTCGGACATTGGGTCCAAATTCAACATTTGAGATACTTGCCCTCTATAACTGCTATTCTTCATTATTTCAGTCAAGGGGATGGATACCTTTAATTTAGAAATCTCATTCTCTAAATTAAAAGCAGGAATCTTTTCTACCTCTTTGACTGGGATTTCTTTCCTTTCCTTTTATTTTGATGCAACTTGCTGATGTGATTGTTCTGCTGATGGTGATTTGCTACTATCCGGATCAACTGCCTCCTTCCCTTTCCTTTGTATAACTGCTGAATCATTCTTTGATGCCTCGGTATCCTTCCTTTCTGAATTGGTTTGACTAGCACATCTCTGTTTCTAAGTGAATATCACTGTTGCTAGGCGGATAGAGCATTCATGTAGCCTCTTTGGTACTCACCTAATTCTTCCTCCAAGACGGTGTCGTTTGCTAGAATAAAATCTACATCTTTGTGTACAACCGAACTCTCTACATACTCGTCATCCTTGGTGAGATAAATAGGCAAATCATCAGGAGTAAAGAGGTGGTTTTCTTCACCTATTATATTCCTGTCCTCATATGATTCTGGTCCATGCACAAAATTTTGCTACAAAGGTGTATGTACTGGCTGTTGTGCTATCTGCTCTTGGGCTCGCTGATCTCTCTGTCTTATTCTATATTGTGGTTGTTGCTGGCCACGAAAGTTAGGATTTCTAACTTGTGGCTCTGGTTTGTTAAGTTTCACCCTTTCAAGCATCTGCTCTACCTTCCGAAGTAGCTGATCTACCAAGGAAGATTCTTCCTTTACGGTGACCTTCTTTTCTGCCTTTGCTCTAGCTCTCTTGGTGAGCAGATTTGCTTCAATGCTGACCGCTATCTTCTGCATGTCTTCCATTGTGGCCGGTTCTCTCTCTCTTAATTGATAAGCCATGTCAGCATCAATACCATCCGGGAACTTCACCATGGCTAGTCCCACAGGTGGCCTTAGATGATCTGGAATTTCATTATAAACTTAATTGAATCTAATGCAATAGTCTTGGACCGACTCACCAGCGTTTCTTTTGATTTGCTCATATTCAGCCAGAATTTGAAGAGGATTCTTTTTCACTTCCCAGCGGTTTAAAAATTATCTTTGTAGGTCAGCCAAGGTAGCGACATGTGCAGCCGGCAAACCTCTAAACCATTTCCTCACTTCACCTGCAAATGTCTGTACAAAAAGTCTCACTTCCACATTCTCTGCATCGATCTCATGAAGTTCATAGAAGTCTGCCATTCTGTCCACATGTTGCTGAGCAGTAATGCTGTTAGGAGTGCAATCAAAAAATGGGATTTTGCTTTGATAATCTGCGGGCATATCATCTAAAACTTGAGGCAAAACAAGAGGTGCAAAACGGGCAGCAATCACTCTGTGTGGATTTGTCCTCGGAGGTGTTGGAGGAGTGTGCACAGTTTGTAAGGGGCTAGCAACTGGAGTTTGAAGCTGAGCTATAATGTAGTTATCAATCGACTGGTTAGCCCTTTCCATCTCCAAGTCTACAAGAAACTGTGGATTGTGGACAGTAGAGTCAACCGCCCTTTCGGATTTGGTTTTGAACAACGATAGTTCAAACTGCTCATCAAACTCTAGCTCTTCAAGATACTCAAAAATGTCCGGGCATGAATGGGATTTGAACATGGGAGATATAGAGCTTTCTTGAGGATGAATTATTGAAATCAAATTGGGATTTTCGTAGATGTGTGGAGGATCTGGATCTGGATTAGCTCTGGTATATATTCTAGAAGCCAGCGTGCTATTGAGAAAAATCAAAGGACACAACCAACTTACTCAACCTATCCAATCCTAAACTTATCATCCAGAAGATTAGAATTATCGAGAAGTAAGGGGATTGATTTCTTCCCCAGCAGAGTTGCCATTATGTTAGCACCTAAATCTGCTTTAGGCTGAAGGAAGGCAAAATTCAAGGTAACCACAAACCACGCTCAGTCTGGTAGCTAGCCCTACCAGAACAGGAGAGGGCTTTCTCCGAGTCACGCTTAGCGAATAAGTAAACGAAATGGTCTGAGATGACTTACAATGAAATATTGATCTTAGGCTAGTAAGTAAATATGGATACAAGAAGTGATTTTTTATGAATGACTTAGTTTCTAGGATGGTATGGGACCAAGGGACAACAACGAACATAGAATTTAGTACAAAGGCACAAATTACTTCATGAGGCAAGATAGGTGAAAAGTCCAGCAATTTAGTTTGAAATAATGTGGAATGGAAAGATTGTGTAAGAGGGTGAAAAAGGGCATGGACAACATGAATCCTTTTCAACAGGAGAAGAACACTGAACATGAAATTTTCTCACAGGCAGAGCAATAAAATTGAATTATACCTTATCTAACTTAGAAAATTTCACTGGAAATGAATATGAAATGAACTATGAAACATAACTAAACACATATGAAACATAAGAGACACATTTTCTACACTCACAACCACATGAATCTCATGAAACAGAGCCGCTGTCTTTCATTAATCCTCTGTCAAAATATACAATGAAGAAACAGAGTTTCTTTCCCACAGTCTCCCAGAATGTACAAGCCAACCAACCCTTTGCAAATAGTTTGCATACAATATATAGAATGTGCCATGAGGAAATAGAACGCCCAAGGGTTGGGGAGTTTCTCGAATCATTACAAAAATGGAGATGGAAAGCCAACCATTAGCTACAGGTGCAGCGTTACAAAAGTGACAAATGTCTTGGGTGACTGTTTGCCTTCCTTTGCCACTTGGATAGAAGTCAATCTGTAGTGAAAATGCTTTAAAATTTTCCTTATGTGCCGAAAAAGTGAAGTGTAGATGAGCGGGCCCACTTGGAGAAAGTTGCAAATCGAAATTTCGCGAAACGGAGATGAATTTCGCCTTTTTCCCTATATGCGCCGCAAAAAATTTTATATGCACCGCGCCACTTTGGAGGCTATTTTGAGGCACTTGGTTGAGTCCAAAATGTGCCCACGTGTGCTTGTTGGAAAAAATGGCCTGTCTACTTTCCAACCCAAGTGGAATTTTTAAATTTGGTGCTCATTTTCCCCTCCAAATCTTCATTTTCCCAAGACTGCTTCCTGTGTGTCAAAATAGGGGCATAGAAGCCATTTTTTTCGGTGTTTTTGGCCTCCTGGAGACTCAAATCATGCCCAAATTTCTTTACCAGTAGTCGTGATTTTGCATGTTGAATCCAAAAATGCAAGCCATTTCCAATTTGGTGCTCCCAATCCTAAGCATCGCGCCAGCGGCGCGGCGCACAGGGAGAAAAAACCTGTGTTGTGACCAAAAAATTTCCATGTGACCAAAATTGCCCCAAATTTCTTGAAATTTTGGCTGGAGGTTATCTAAGAGGCACTATGCTGGGCCATAAAGGCTTTAGCCAAGATTCTAAGCCAATCTTGCTCTTTTTGCCTCTTTTGTCTTTGGTTTCTCTTCTCAATTTTGCTTTCAAGCTCCTTATCCGAGCCTTTGAACTCAAGTTCCGTGCCCTATAATGATAAACCATCCTCCTTAGTATGGTTTTGTCTCTATCGGCCTTGTCCAGTAGTCTCTCAAGGTGTATGTTGATCCGCTCGAGCTAAGACTCACGGTCATTGTTGATCTCTTGCTCCAAGGTAGTGAGCTCGATCCTCCTTTGCTGGGTAGCTTGTCGATTCTCACGGATGCTTTGCAACTCCATGATCTCATGTTGGTCCTAAAGCTGTTTGTTCCTCTGCTCTATATACCTGATGATCCATTTGGCCCTCTCTAAATTGAGTGACAAGTCTTGGATCTCCGTGTTCTGCTCCTGAATGGTCATCCGAAGTCTGGCATTCTCCACATCCGCATCATCATCCTGAATGAAGATGAAATCGGCCTCCTGTTCACCTGATGGGCCCTCGTCATGCATGGGCCTCTTGCCCTTGTCCTGTACCTGTGTAGTCGATGTTGGAAGTGAGGCCCCTTCCACCCCAAGTGGAGATAACACTTTCTTTACTGCTACAAACAAGTGCCTACTGCCTCTCTGCTATGTAATGAATACTGGCATGGTAGTGGTCTCATGGCGCTCATACTGATGAGAAGGACCACCTATCTCATGCTCTACCTCTGATAGTACCTGTGAAGTGCTGAAGAGGTCACGGGAGATGAAGTCCTCCCAAGCAATTCCCTGCAATCCCAACTGATGATCCACCAAAATCCGAATAAGAGCAAAGTGATAAACACTGTTAAGTCGCTGCTGAGGGGTCTTATGCTGCATGAAAGTGTTCATCCTCTCTAGGTTCCTGCAAATGAAAAATGGGAGGTTCATCATCCGCACCCTGGTAAAGTGCATGAGAAACCTGATGTGATAGGCATATAGATGAGAGAACCTCCCCTCACAGCTGAAGTACTTCATGATCAATTTCATGACGTGAGCCATACTCATCTTTCAATATCTAAATGCGGAAAGACTTCTTGCCGAGCTACCTCAAGAATATGCCTTAATGTAAGGCTATAGTGTTACCTTTCACCTTCTTGTTTTTTGTGCCCGCTATTTTCCAACACTTCCGTATGCCGGTTACATCTGATAATAGTTTTTTGGGGGTGTCATGCTGAGGTGACCCCCAACAAGATAGACTGACCTCCATGTAGGTGAAGCACAAAAAGACGGGCCAACTCATGATGAACTCTAACATTAGCCACCCTTTGACAAAATTCAAAACATGATAGATGCTGGAAGCATGACATGGCAAGAGGGCAGGCATACAATTCAGTGAGGGTAGTTGGCTCATCCCTAACATGTTTGCCACTCTTGTGATGTCTCCTGGGAGCCTGTTCTTCCGAGGATGAATCACTTTGCATCTCCATCTCATACTCTGATGAATGCTCAGATGCCATGACTGCTGTGTGTACTGTACTTGGGCTTCCCTTTGATGATGGTGTGAAATTAGGTGTTGTTGTAATATCTGTCAATTTGAGGGGTTTCACAAGCAATTTGAGGCAATTTGGCATGATTTCGGGCCTTTGTGGGTGTGCGTTGTGCGCCAAACCCAGTGCGCCACGCCCGGTTTGTGCACCACGCCTATTGAAGTTTTGCACTGTGGGGTGGCTCTGTGTGCGCTACGCCCTATGTGTGCACCGCGCCCTATGTGTGCGTCGCACCCCTCTGTGTGTGCGCCGTGCTCTGGAAGATGCCTCCAACTTCACTCCAAACACGCACTATGCACTCTCAAACACTTTGCTATGTTTCTCAATAACCTTTATTAGCACAATAACTTTGTTTGCTTGTGGGAATTCTTATATAAAGACTTTGAAGTCATGGGTTAAATTTTTGCTTCTTCAAAAACCCATTTTGCTAATGTTATGTTTTGACACTTTTTCACTGACTTAAAGCAACACTGAATTTCACTTTCCTTTTGAAATTTTAGCTCAAATGATGAAATTTTCGACACTCTTTACAGGGATTGCATGACAGGGCATTTGGCCACGAAAACCATGACTGCACCTGGAGAAATCAACTGATGAATTTTTTGCAAATTTTATCACAAATGACATTGTTTGACTTTTCTTCAAAACAGAGTTTTGAAGAACAGTCGAAGTCTATCCACATGACGATGAAACTCTCTGAATCATAACTTTTTAAGGGCCTCACTTTGGCCTGCATGGATTTATTGGACATGGTTGAAGACCAAATTGATTAATCCCTAGACCTAATTATCGAAAATGACTTTTGTCCCTTAAAGGACTAGACCTTGACTGTCATGGATTTTAGTGATCATTGACAAAAGACGTAAGCCAGCAGGAGCCAGACATGAGGGGAAATGACTAGCATGACCTTTTCCGTCAGATTATGGCATGCCCCTAGCGGAATGCAGTAGGGTGAATGGAGCGAGACTCCTAAAAATGAAATGCATAAAGAGTTTTGATCTCTGATGGAGGACTGACAAGATCGACTCTAACACAGTCCACAAAATTTCTAGATATTTTTGCTTAAAGAAAAAAAATGGCCTAGATGAAAACCTTTATGAGGCATTTGAGGCCAACTCTTGGGTTGAAAATCTCTTTGAGGCATGAGAGGATAAAAAGAAAAAGAGAAGAAAAACTAATAAAGATCCTTAGGTGAAAACCTCTCTTGAGGCATCTAGGGTAGACATACATGTTGAAAACCTCAACTAAGGCATCATTTGTGTCTAAAAAAAAATAAAATGAAAAAACACAAGAAATAGATCTACACTGTGTGTGCTAATAATTTTTGTCATTTTGTAGGTTTATAAATAGTGGTTGATTCCATGACTATAGGGCCAAAATTCTCAAGATTCCCTTTACTCCTCCATCCATCATCCGCACTCGTGTTATCACCTGTCTCCACCATCCCATTAGCTAAAAATTCAAGTTTCACCCCCTCTCTGGATTGCTTCAGGAAGGACCTGTAATTGCTATAGGAAGGTCTTGTAGTGTTGTAGGAGGGTTCTTAAAAGCTACAGGAGGGATTTTCGGGGACAAGAACGACCAAAAAGGGACCCTATGAACTTGAAAATGATGAATAAGGTTTCCCCACCATGTTCCATCATCCATCTATCACTCATCCATCCCATTTCATAAAAAAATCACTTGATTTGTCCACTCCGTCTTAACCTTGTTAAAAATTTGGAAAAATGCATAGAGGCCATTATATTAATTTCTACAGGTCTGAACTACTCCCTCAAGGTCCCAATATTGTCCTCCAAACTTTTTGCAACTTCTCTAATCACCTCCATCCAGATTGAATACCCTAGAGGAAAAAGGAGAGGACTGCTACATGAAGAAAATCTACTTATGTAGCTGCCTGTGCACACATCACAAAAAGCATTGATCTTGTTTTTTTCTCATCAGTGGGGGGTGATAGGAACTTATGAGACCACTCTAAAGTATCCATATCACCCCTAGAAGGACTCTCCACCAACAGTAGTAGCTTGTACATAAAAAGGTACCTGCACACACAACAAACAAAATAGTTAAACATCATGAGGAGCAATGAAGAAATACATAGGAAATAAGCCATCAAGTTAACTCCCTTGATGCCAATGATGTGGTCCAGCTCCAACATGAAAATCCCTGCATCAGTTTGATCATGAGTTAGGCACAACTATGGAAAAATCTTAACCCCTCCCTATGTGTGAATAACAAAAATGCGTGAATGTCAGGAGGAGATGTTTTAATAAGATGGAGGTGGCCAGTTAACTTGGCCACCCTCGGCTAGTAAACCAAAGGTGATGGTAAGCACTCATGCAACATGGAGATGTCACATTAGCCAAGTTGGGATCACAGATAGTGGATGGTGATTACGAGAAGAGGAGACATAATTACTCATAGTGGTGACAACAGTCCAAAAGAGGAAACCCTGTGTGATTTCTAGGTCACCACAATGCTCCAAGCCTAAGCCAAAAATGGCATATTAAGTACTAGAGCTTGAGCTCTTTTGCATAATCGCTCATTTCAAAAATAGTTAGGGATAGGAAAATCTCAAGGTGCCATAAAGGAGTTTTGACCCCCTTTATGTAATTTCTACAAGTACATGCAAGCTTGCAACTATTACAAGAGGGCCAAGAAACTTCTACAGGAAGATTGATAGGGTGAAGAAAATCCATAGAGGTTCAAATTTGTCTCCAAACTACCACCTTCATCCCAGACCACTTGATAGAAAGTAAGTTCCACCACCTCCTTCATCCATCCATAATATTTCATGCAAATTTCACTTCCAATTCTACAGGTAGTAATAGTCTAATTGTAAATTAAAAAGTCTTTTCGGGTAGTAGAGTAATGGGGATGTAGGAAATTGTCATCAAGAATGAATTTTAACTCATTTCTGCCACTAAATTACACACTAAAGTTATTTAAGAGTTATATCTCCCTCACTTAGCTAAAAACATAGAGAAAAGATGGGAGGAGTGTAGAATTTTTGAATAATTTAACACATATTCAACAGAGATTATCCTGATCATGTACTATTGTGGAAAACATACACAATACATAAGCTCCTCTACGTTGATCATCAATATACAATAAAACATCAAGAGCATTCACACATTAACACAGTATGTATCCCGGGGAAAGCATCTCGCTAAAAACCCCAACTATCTGTATATTAATGATTGAGTCATGTAACATTACACAGCATAATACTTCTCACAAGTATCTCCACCTCTGTTACACACAATACATCTCAGATCTGAATCAATCTCTGCCTCAAATCTCTTTCGCTGCTTGTCTGCCTCCACTGCTCAATACCTGCACAAGAACCGGTGATAATTCCAAGGCAGATGTCTTTCCTTGGCTAAATCACGTGAAAACAAGCTACAATGTGGGCAAACTCATTGGCATACTCAATCCCCTGATTTGTGCAAGATCTGGTGCACAACTATAGTCACAACTGATAGCAATCTGATTCTCTAACACCTGTCCCTGCTGAACTGAACATGCACTGACATGCAACTGAGTTAACTGATGTATTCATTAGTTGTATTATGAGTTAATAACTTGTGAATTAATTAATAACTAATTCACCCAACTCATCTCTAGTCTATTTGCCAGTTAGACTAAATACAACCAGTTTAACAAACCTAAACTGAACACAACTCCATCAACTGCACCTCCAGTCCACTAAACTCAACTCACTTGAGTTCTAACTGAAGTCCTGCATGCAAATATTAGTCATCCCATAGGTAACCACATATTTCCTTCTGGGATCTGCATGTACCACATCTGTAGCTCATCCTGAAGTGCTCCAAGAGAATAAGACAAAGTTTATAGTCTAAATATTATTATGAGCTAATAATATTTGACTGTTCTATATTTAGACTGAGCAGTCACTCCGATGTGGTGTCACTCCGTTGTAGTCTAAAAATAGAAGTCCATCTATTTTTTTTCCAACTTGATCAATCATCCATAAACAGCAACCTGCAATCCATAGACATGATCCATATGTCTAAAAATAGACATAGTCTAAAAATAGACTTATGCCAAAAATAGCCTGCAGGCCCACTTAGTGAAGGCGACTCTTTTCACTAGGCTCCATCATCTTGTTGCAATCTCAACATCAAGAAATAGAAGCATTACTTGATAGGGAAGGATACTATCATACATGCAGACCATCAACCCTTACATAATCTCCAGTCAAAAACCAAGTTGTTACAAGATTTTCACTTCAAGTGGATGGGGTTCCTTCAACAATTCCATTTGGTAATCAAATACAAGAAGGGTATAAGTAAGAAAGTGGCATATATGCTATCTATACCTCATGTTTTTGCATCTATTGTTTTGAAGAATGCTTCTTTATTTCATGATAGTTATTTTGAACAACATGCTACTAATGAATATTTTAAAGATGTTTATGAGAGGCTAACCCATGGATCACAAGTGGAGAACTATCATTTGCAGGACAATTTACTCTACCATCTTGGAAAGTTATGTAGTCATGTATTCGTACAAGTGAAAGAGAACATATAATTCGAGAAGCTCACACTTCTCTTGTGTATGGGAATTTTGGGGTAGGAAAAACTTTGGCTAATTTGAAAAGGTTTTTTTATTGGCCTTGAATGAAAGAAATTGTAACCAAGTATGTAAAGGGGTGTGTGATGTGCTCTACTTATAAGTCCACCAATATAAAATTGGGGTTGCACAGACCACTCCATGTTCCTTCTCATTCTTGGGAGAATATCTCCATGAATTTTGTAGGGGATTTCTTTTGTCAAAACGGGGTCATAACTACATGTATGTAGTGGTTTAGAAAGATGTGTGCCATGATGCCATGTAAAAAATAGATTTCTGTTGAGAAAATTGCTCATCTTTTCTTTCAACATGTATGGATCCATTTTGGAATACCCACATCCATTGTATTGGACAATTTTGTGGAGAATGATGGACACCAAGCTAAAGAGGAGTACGAATTTCCATTTATAGACTGATGAAAAAACAAAGGTCATCAATAGAAAAATGGTTCATTTGCTTCAAGGGTATTGTAACAAGTATCCTAAGTTATGGGATAAATAGATACATTATGTTCAACATGCATACAATAGGGCTTTGCATTGTTCTACTCAAAGTTAACCATTTGAGACATGCTTTGGGTACCTTCCAAATTCACCCTTAGATTTAGCCTTTGGGAAAGATGAGGATTTCAATGTATGAAGTGATGAAGGTAGAGATCACAAGTTCATTCAGAGGATGAAAATGATACATCAATCAATACAGGAACATTTGGAGAAAATTCAGGCATAGTATAAAACCCGATTTGACAAGCACAAAGTTGATCATCAGTTCCAGGTTGGAGACTGAGTATGGATTCACATCAACAAGGATAGGTTGAAGGGAGAAGGAAAAAATTTGAAACCAATCAGATATGGTCCATTCACCATCTTAGAAAAGATTGGGACAAATTATTATCACCTTGATCTATCAACTTATTTGCAAATGTATTCCATAGTCAATGTAGAGAACATGAAACTTTATGAACCTTCCATGATCATGGATCTAGAGGAGAGTGGTCAAGTTCGATTAGTGTATGATTTTTTACCAGAGTACTTGGAAAATTTTCTTGAAGACATCATATTAGATAAAAGGACTAGGACTTCATGATGGGGAGATGTAGAGTACCTTTGAGCAGGTTTCAAAGGAATGCATCCCAACAAGGCACAATGGATTGAAAAGGTTTAAATGAGGGAGAAATTCCATCACCTACCTATCAATTGATAATGCTTTTGAAGGCCCAAAATATTCTCAGTGGGGTAGATTGATCCAGGAGGATCTAAAAGGATACAAATTTGAATTCCTCAAATCTTAGCAAAATCGACACCAAGTGGTAGATCTCACTAAGATGATCCCAATGGCGTGAATGGAACCTCAAACTGAGTCTGTACGAAAAACTTATGCTCATTTGGAGTTTTGTGTAAACAAGTAAAAAGAAGATAGTGACGTGCCACATGACACACGAAGGAAATGCCACGTGACATGATGTGGTATCCTACTATGCAAATGAAGTGGTAAGATAGGGTGATTGGGCTCATATGTAGGGCAATATGAAGATGCTGCATGGCATGACATGGCATCCTGATGGGAAAATGATATGGAAATATAGGGTGAATCAGCACACACATGGGCCAATATGAGGGTGCCACGTGGCTCAATCGATTGGTGCCATGTGGCATGGCACCCAACCTGCACCCAATAGGGCCCAACCAACCTAAGGGCACATGTCATATCAAGGAAACTTGGGTTGTCGGTTAACATGGCTAGTTAGAGGTTCGTGGTTAGTTATAATTCTGTAACATAATTATATATATCAATCTATCTATCTATATATATATATATATTCACATGGGTGGTTAAACGAACAAACACAACATTTTAAACTTAAAATTTTGTTTTAACGAAATGCCATAGTGGGAGCCCACAAGTTTGACTCCGGGGCACCCATTTAACACTTATGACCACTTGCCAATGAACCAACTAGTTGGGGCTTTGTAATATTTTCCAGACGCAACTTATTTATCAATGAATTTGCATTCAGAGGGGGAGCCCCACGATGGGAACAAAGGTCAGAACCACGACTCAACACATATGAAGAGAGGGGACCAACACCCAGGTAGGCATAGAATTTGATGCAAATTTTGGAGAATATCCTACAACATATTCTAGGGAGTATTCCAAGCATATTCTACTGTGTTATAGAACTAAATTGGAGGAGAGGGTGATAGTTCTAGAACCTGGTAAAGTTTATACTCATTTTTCTCAAAATTTCGCAAGGAATCAACTGGTGTAGTCATATTGGAGATCCAAACAATGAATTTTTGGGTCATTCTTAGATGTCATGTATTTCCATGTATTTATCCATTATTTTCTTAGATAATAAAGAGGCCTCTCCACTTTGAAGTTGGGCTCTGAGACGTAGCTCATGCATTGTGGGTGAACTCCATTAACAAATCTTGGTGCATTGTCTATGTTGCCTTCTTTTTTGCCACTTCTTCATGGATGTTGAATTTATGGTATTTTCATACTCTTTAAGCAATTTTGTTTAACTTCACTGAAATAAAGATCCTGGATCATGTTCAAAATGATGACAACATAACCCTTCATATTTCTATTGGCCACAACCCTTTTGAAGTGTGCTTAGGGTTCCAATCATTGGCTCCCATTAATATAACTCTACCCATTGCATCAACATAAAAATAATCATCCCATACATATAAACATGTAGACAAAGTAAAAAAATAATTGAATGGATCCAACACACCTAATAACAAGTTTGTGATACTTTATATAACTTAAATTATAGGTACAAGCAATGACATGATTAACATTGAGTTCTGCACTAGTTTTAGGCTGGTGGCAAGGTATGGTTTCCTTTGTAGAAAGAGTGACTCATAGGCCCTCATAAGAAGCTCAAAACAATTTGATATGGTCCTTGCACTATCACCAAAGTTGTGCGTTAAAATACTTTTGAATCACACCTTCAACCCTTTATAGACTTATTAAACTATGTATAATGTGGAGCTGCTTTAACCATACTTTCCATCTATGTTAGACATTGTAGATGTCGCAAAGCATTTAGCCACATCATAGCTCAACCTAGGAAGAATTGAGCTAGCTATGGTGGATTACATCATGGCCACCAAGATGAATCATACCCTTGTTAGTATGACATATAAAATAATTAGGCTTTCGAAGCATAATTGCTTCTTCAACAAAGAAAGTGGTTTACCAAGAACTAGATCCAATAAAAGTTCCACCATAATTTAGTAACACAAAATAAAGTAGTAGGGACTATTTCTACTTAAGGGGAGGCATTGATCCAAGTTTCCATCACATTGTCGACATCAAAAGTGGTCATGATATTGGTAAGTTTATGATCATAATTTCTTTTTGTTGCATTTTTCAAAGGCCTCCCATGCAATTATGGGATAATTATGCACAAATAAAGATGTGTAGATTCCATCTATTAATTTTCTTTCTAGGGAGCTAAATAAGATTCAAAAGAATGCATAGTCAAAATTTATGATAATGTAAAGGCTCACTTTTTTTCAAACATCGACATTCTAACCCATCACTAACCATGTCATGGCCATGGTTTTTGCTTCTTAGGTTTTGTTGGCATCATTTAAAAATGTAGTTTTATTCTCTTGTTATTTTTTTTTTAAACGAGAATACTTATCAAATCTCTTTTGAGATATAGTCTGCCACCATTATAGCCTTGATGCCCTACACTTTTAAGTCATGATCAAGAGCAAGTTTCTTATCACCAACCTAGTTAGGGGTCTTCCATAAACCCACAAATGTAGGTTATCCACATAAAACCAGGGAAAATTTTGAGGATGGAAATCTATCTGAAAGTTAAGCTACCTTGGTGAATCTTATTAGTCCTTAATTCAAATTGTAAAATATTTGTTGATATTTTAATTAAAAAATTCAAATTTTTGAGGATTTTAGTTTATATAAAATTCTTGTTATTTTTAAGGTAAAACTATTTTATCCCATAGAAATATGGTGAATCATTTTTGGAAAAAATGGAAATTGGTGGATCTTTTTTAGGGAAAAAGAATAGAAAATTATCCCATGGGTGAAATTTAACTTTTAAACTTTTAACCTTTCTCTTCACTTGCAACCATTCATTGTAATTTTAATGTAAACATTATAGAGTCTAAGGGCTTAGTTCAATTAGTTGTTTCTTATGTTTCTATATGTTTGGTTAGTTGCATGCTAATATAGGATCAAGTTATTATTCCCTAGATGAGGAACACTAATTCATGTTGAAGGGATTACTAAGGATATCATACACAAATGTGGGGAAGTGTCTCTTGGGTTTTCCCATGAGGGATTCCCTAGAAAAAGAAACATTGTGCGTATCTTTTTCTTTAACATGGGTTGGAAGATGGGGCCTATAATTTTGTAAGGGATAACTATGAACCTTAGAGGGGTTTAGAGTTAAAAGTTTATATATATATATATATGTAGCAAGAACCCCTCCAAAATTTCTAACTCTTTAAAATTTTGGAGCCCCTTTACCATTTTTGTAGCTGCCGCCCATCCTCAGAGTCTATTCGGAAGCCTGGAAACCCCATAAAAGTTTCAAAGGCCCGAGTCTCTACCTCATAAGCCAAACCAAGTTCATTATCAAGTTTGGTTGCCAAGTCACTGTACAATAGTATGATTAATTTCCCCTTTTGTGACCCATGTGACCTCACTAAGTCACTAAGTCAAAGAAGTCCCATGTCAAAATCCTTCTTACTGTGCGACCTACGAGACTATGCGACTACGTGACCCAACAAGTCACTGGGTCATAAGATTGCAAAGGTCTAACCACCACGAAATGCGATCTTTGTGACATAACGACCCCCACGAGGTCGATAGGTCACGAGGTTGCAAAGGTGTTAGAAGCCTGCAAATTCAACCCCTGCGACGTATGTGACTTAACAACCCCTTGAGGTCACTAGGTTGCAAGTTCGCAAGGGTCGCATACCGCGCTAACTCAGGTAGTGTGTTGGCTTAGTGGGTCCTGACCCAGGTTTAGAATTAATTGCGCCAAAAAAAACCCTACAATACTATCCCTCTCAGCATCAACTCGCATAGCGCAGATTGAAGTCTCACTCGAAGCAGTATGGGGGGATGCTGGTACTAAGTTTTTGCATCCAGAGATCATTGTGATATCTTTTATTGCCCTGGATTTTCTTCGCACAGATCTGTAAGCCCTTAGGGCTTGATACTGCAACTTCCTCTAAACGGCCTCTAGACCTTCGTGAAGGCCTATGATAGGTCTTTGCGGACCCTTAACAGATGAATCATCCACTTACGCGTATTAGAAAATAACCCTAGATTTGAGCTCGTGCAGATCTACTTAAGTATTTAATAAGCATAACATAATGTATTATAATCTTCGCAAAAGTACTTAACATGCCTTTCGTACAGTTAATAAGACTTATCCCATAGAGTCATGGATCAATAGATCAATATTTCATAAAGATATTATTCCATCACAACATATATCGCAACATAAATAATAGAAACAAATAAACACTGAGATTATTCAATAGTCTTCTTTATTGATCTTCAATATGGTATTACAGACTCAAAACTGCCTTGCGCACTCAGCTTCAGGGGTCCAGGCACTCAGTTACAGACACTACTCTAAGCCTCCACGCACTCAGCAGTGGAGCCTTTTTCCCTTCTATCTACCTGCTGCTTACTTTCCCTTTTTTCGTCTCTCAGACATAGAAATACCTTAGACTCTCTAAGACACACCTATTTATAGATTTTTACATACAATGCCATGGTCCACGGACCATGGGTGGATCTCAAAACCGACTTGAATTTACATAGATAAGGGGCTAAAACCCCTTTTTACTCCTAACTATCTACGCGCTTCGCATCCACAAATTACAGAGACTTTACATCTTTTACCAAACTTTACATCAATACTTGGGTTTTTAACCCCAAAACTAACCTAGGGGACCCCATCCTAACAGTCCCCCAACACAAGGATCATGACTCGCCCTTGAGTTACTTGGTTGGTGCGATGATCTTGCTACAAAGATCCCCCAGCTCCAGTTGCACAACTGCAACCTCAACAACGCTCTGCGTAGCTTCCTGCTTGATCTCTTCTATGGGCTGCTCTGTAGTTGGTCCTTCCACGACCAACTTCATCATTTGATGTATTTGTTGCAAGCCTGTCAGCTTCTCGTGAATGTTGGTTTTTACTTGGTAAGCCTCTTCTAACCAAGGTCCCAAACTAGCCTTAAGTATGATCTCCTTCTTCTGAGCTACTTCTACCTATGTGAGGAGTTGTTTCCTCTCTTGCAACTTGGTGAGGCACTGCACTGGAGCAATTGAGCGCTCTGTCGCCCTGACATCATCATACTACTTCTGGAGCTTGTGAACCTCTATATTTAGACTCTACAGGTTTGGGTCTTCCTGCAGAGTCATTACCAACTCCATCACTTGTTCAAATAAGGTCAAGCAGTCAGTAACTGTGACATCCAAAGTGGCCATCCCTTCCTTAACAGTGGCTCTATGTTTCTCCCTGACCTCGGGTGGAGTCGTAGGCTGTAATTTGAGCTACAACTCCATTATTTTCATATTGAGTTTGAATTGAACTCATCCAACTTCCTCCTTCGCCTCGCATACGCCTGTTGCTAATTTACATCACAACATATATCGCAACATAGATAGCAGAAGTAAATAGATAAACACAAAGATTATTCAACAGTCTTCTTTATTAATCTTCAATATGGTATTACAGACTCAAAACTACAAGATAACCATTTGTTTCCTTAGTGGGTCCTGACCTAGGTTCAGAGTTAATTGCGCAAAACAAAACCCTACACTACTAGCCCTTTCAGAATCAACCCACGTAGCGCAGGCTAAAGTCTCACCCGAAGTAGTATGAGGGGATGCTGGAACCAAGTTTCCACATCCAGATATTAGTGTGATGTCTTTTATTGCCCTAGATTTGCTTTCGTGCAGATTTGTAAGCCCATAGGGCTCGATACTGTAACTTCCTCTAAACAGCCTCTAGACCTCCGCGAAGGTCTATGATAGGTCTTTGAGGACCATTAACAAATGAATCATCCATGTACACATAGCAGAAAATAACCCTCTATTTGAGCTCGTGCGGATCTACTTAATTATTTAATAAACATAACAGAAAGTATTATAATCTTCGCGAAAATACTTAACATGCATTGCGTACAGTTAATAAGACTTATCCCATAGAGTCGCGCATCAATAGATCAATATTTCATAAGACATTATTCCATCACAACATATATCACAACATAAATAAGAGAAGTAAATAGATAAACACAAAGATTCTTCAATAGTCTTCTTTATTGATCTTCAATATGGTATTATAGACTCAAAACTACCCTACGCACTCAACTGTAGGGGTCCGCACACTTAGCTGCGGACACTACTCTGAGCATCTGTGCACTCAGCTGCGGAGCCTTTTCCCCTTCTATCTACCCAATGCTTACTTGCCCTTTTTTCCTCTCTTAGACATAGACATGCCTTAGACTCTCTAGGACACACCTATTTATAGATTTTTACATACAATCCCATGGTTCGCGGACAATGGGTGGATCTCAAAACCGAATCAACTTTACATAGACAAGGAGTTAAAACTCCTTTTGACTCCTAACTATCTACGCACTCCGCATCCACAAATTGCAGATAATTTAGATATTTTACCAAAATTTACATCAATACTTGGGTTTTTAACCACAAAACTAACCCAAGGGACCCCATCCCAAAACAATGCAACCCCTGCGACCCCCACATGTGTGAACATATTTATAAATACTGACCTCAACTGGTCATTTTCACAACTCTCCTTGTTTTCATGAAGAACAGGGAAGCTCGACAACTGGACAAGGCACGTGACCCTCACAGGTAGGTGACCTTTCCTTTTCCTGGTAATAATTTCTTTTTGCCATGTGTCTTCCTCTTCCACCTCGACTCTGCGAATTCCCAACTAGGAGGGTTTTTATCCACGATTCGGCCTCATTTCAACTACAAACCCTTGCTGAGTTGTTGTTTAACTTCTTGAGCCTCCTTGAGTGTTTATCATGCCCATTTTTGTCCCAAGCTAACCTACTATCCCTGAAGACCAAGCCATCTCCTAAGCCATGTTCATCCCCTCAAAATCACCTAAAGACTTAGGTCACATGACCTAAGATCGTGATAGGAAAAAATGAGCGGCCTTGTGACTTGCTCGACCTTGTGACCTGAGCGACTCTACGACCTTCGTGAACCCATGACTTAACCAACTTTGTGAACCACATTACTTGACCGATTTTGTGACCTCGTGACCTCACTCCTATCTTTCCAAGTCGCTAGGTCGCACCCTAATCCACGTGACCCACGTGAACTCCTCACCCTCGTGACCTGCTAGAAGGCCTTCTCCTTGACTCTGAAAATTATAGTTTATACTTGTCACTAAGTTTTATTTTCATGCCGTCTGTATCATTGTGGGACTACTTATTTGATATGCCAGGTGACGTGGAATTCGATTTCATCTCCATCTCCTCCTTCGAAGATGAGATGGCACCTATGGTAGCAAAATCTGCCCATAATTTCTTTGGAAGCAGTTCACTAGAAGTCCACCAGTATGAAGAACCCCCCATCTATAGGGATATGGCTTGCAATATTAATAAAAAAACAAGGCTCTCTTAGTATGATATTTATGAGGAGTTCACGAAATCAAATATTCCAGAGAACCAGTAGGATCTCCTGGTGTAAATAAAGGTTAAGAGATCAAAGCTTCACAAGGTGACATCACATCCTCTAGTCTTCTCGTGTGCCGAGACGATTGATTGGATAATACGGAGCACAAACATATATTCATGGTTAGTAAGGGATCATATTGGTGCACCGCTTGCAACTATCACCTCCACAGATATTGCTGCATACTAAAAAATTTCTTGAGAAGGAGTAAACTTTCAACACCAGTGGCTCACCGGTTTTGTGACTCCTACCAAGGATATTCTCAGAGAATGGTGGCAAGACTTGTCCAAGTTCCGGGTTAGAACCAACCAAATTATAAGATAGACAGATTAAGAAAGGTCTATCAGCTGATTGCCGCCATGATGAATCATTTGAATGGGAGAGTAGGTTGTGATGTGTTCCATGGGACATGTGTCCCCATCATGTACATTGTCACCACCCAAGGAACGATCTTTCTCTGGGCCAACATTCTCGTGTCAGCCTTGAGAATGAATATAATTGTAGCTAAGCATATAGAGCTAGAATAGCCACCGAAGTTCTATATGGCATCATACCTACTAAGTGCAGTCTGTGTAAGATGACAATTCAACAACAAGAGCTACAATTGAAACACGTCTCCAGCTAACCCAGTACACCATTATTACAATATCTTTTGGGAAATCGACTATAAGGGTATGATTGCTACTATTTCTGAGTCATTTATTGCTCCACTATATCAGCGGTTGTTAGGGGAAGAACCACTTTGTATGTCAAAGGGGGCCATGGAAACCATCGTCAAGGTGGCATATTGGTTCCCGATCTAGGAGGGGAGATTTATTAGAGTTTTTGGTTCCTATAATACCTCGCATGTACTTCCTAGGTTTGCCACAGATAAAGTGCTCTTGTGGGAAGTATGTTACCAGATGACACAGGGTTTCTCGAAAACACTGAGCAAAGGGAAGAAGAATCCATTTCCATATTTCCCTCTTGTCATCGAGGCCTATGTGGTAGAAAATTTCAAGGAAGTGGAGGCAAAGGCTGAGGCATTAAAAGGGTGTCATTTCGTGACCTTGAACCATCGTACGTATGATCCCGAGAAGGTTGTAGCTGCTCATTGCAAGAGAGATAATTTTAATTGGTCATACTCACATTCTAGGCAGGATCATGAAGATGGAGTTAGGAATTGGTACAATGCCATGAGGGAGATCAGACCCAACGAGCAGCAAGTAAGAGACGAGGAGATCCTTGAACACTCCCAGGAGAATGTGAGTCTAAAAGAGAGATCATCCACCCAGAAGAGGAAGTAAGAGAAGCAGAATGCCATTAGGAAACTCAAGAAACAAAAGGAGAAAGGGATAGAAGATGCCCTGAGTGACCCAGAAGTAGGAGAGGATAATGAAATGCTATAGCAAAGGAATGTAGCCCTGGAAAATAAGAAGAAAGAGCTCAAGAGGAAAACAGAGGAAGAGCTCAAACAATCACAGGATTTGGGTGACTAGGACCAACTTGAGAAGAGGAACCAATGAGAATAGCATGAGAGAAAGAAGAAACTAGAAGAAAAGTATCTAAAGGAACAGGAAGAGCAGAGGTCCAGGGAAGAAGAAGAGAGGAAGAAATGAGAGCAAGAGGTGAAGGAATGGAAAGAAAGGCTTAAGCAGGCCGAGGAATTTAACAGGAAGCAAGAGGAAGCAAGAGCAAGAGAAGAAACAATTAGAGAAAGAGTAGAGGAAGAAATAGGAGGAGGAAAGGAGAAATAAGGAGCATGGAGAAACCAACAAGGCAAATCAACAAGACTTAGATAAAGTTGAAGTGTCTCCATTAGATGTCCCCCCTTCTAATCCCCTCACTAGAGAAGATTTTGGGCTAATTTAAGCGCAAAATTTGGAGTAGTTTTTGGGCTAATTTAAGCGCAGGAACTCGAAGTGGACAAGAAAGAGGGATTCTAGGAGATTTAGTCTCCCTCCTTAACTCCTAAATCATTCAAAGATTCCTTCACCAGATCTAATCAACTCAGAGTTACAAGTAGCCAAGCCAGTGACAGTGAAGATAAGTCATTCTTGAGTTTGGGAGCCCAGTCTCCCTAATTTTTAGGAACCTGTTGGTAGCTTGAGTTTGTATAAATAAGAAGGCTAAGGGCCTCATTAGGATTCAAATTTTTATTGTAGCCAAGAGGCAATTTCAAGCTAAGATATTGTGACTTTTATTCTTATGTTAGTTTTGACCTTTTGATGATGATGAAAAGGTTTTCCTTGATCCAGCGTTGAGTTGACTCAGAGGACTAAAGCTCTTGGGTTAGGAACCAACCTTAGTAGAATAGGTTCCTCTTTTTGTACATATATTCTTAGATTATAATCATAGTTATCTGCTGAAGTCATTTCGTCTTTGTTAATTTACAAGTATTTGAATGATTGTTTAGTTTTGCTTCCATTAACTGAAGGAGTAGATCAATGGTATAGTAGTGAAAGAAAATACTTCATAAAATCTTCTGGCATTGGCCTCTTTCTCATTTCCCTAATGGGATCATGGTTTGAGGGCCCCACTCTCAAAGCCCCAAAAACAGATTTATCTTTTGATCATTGCATAGCTTAGGATTTCTTGTTGAGTAGATCACTGTTCATAATTTATTAGAAGCACCTACAATTGTCATTTTGGTTTCCTGAGTTTGATGTAGTCTAGAAGTCTTTCATTTCATAGATTTAGTCATTAGCCATTAATAAAACAAAATTTTCAAATTCGACTCATCTTTTCCATATTTACATAAAGTTGTTCAACAATGAATAAAATAATATGTGTTGTTGTAGGAGTTGTTGATCTATAGAGAGGAACTCATTCCACTAGCCTCATCTAAGTCTTCTCCACCTATGGAAAAATCCTACCAACTGCTAATTCAAATTTCTATTTTGTAGCCATCATGGATAGCCACCTTGAGCAAATCCAACCATCCTAAAGAGTTGGGTTTATCCTTGGGTAGTGTTCACCTCCCCCATACCTCATTCCACCATCAAACATCTTCCCAACACTTCATTTCACTTTCCCCTCCTTCATATAGCCTTCAACAAGTTTCCTGTAGTAAACCATGACATCCTGTAGTAACTAGGACATCTTGTAGTAACTATAGGAACCTTGTAGCAACCTGTTTTGGGCAGAAATAATGATTTGAGCCTAGGGTAGGCCCTCAACTTGACTTCCATACCCCTCAATGCCAATTTGGACCAACGTTTCCATGCCTTCCTCCCCTGCGAAAGATCAACTTGTTTAGCTTAGAATTTACATTTCTAAATGGAAAATCAAAAGACTCTTTTCTGCAGTATTTAGCTAGTGCATGCATACATCGGTCATAGTAGTGTCAGGATAATTTCCATGCCTACTTAGTGCAAATAGATAGATGATAGTATGAAAGGTTAATTAGGTCTATTTTGCAAGTAATGTGTGTTAATACTTAGCTAGGTCATTTCATGTCATTTCATAACCCTTCCCATTCAACTTTCATTTTCCTAAAAGAGGCAAGAATTTACTTTATGCATTAAAGATAGCTTTACATTCATTGTTAGTAGTCAACCTCCTCCTAGTCAATAGAAGACTAGTTTGAAAAACCCTAGTGGTCTATCGCTCCAGTTGAAAAGTGACAAGAGTAGATTGTTGCATCTACTGTGCGTATAACACTGTCACATCCAAATTTGTACAAACCCTGGGTTGATAAAGTAAAGTTGATCACCCTAAGAGTTGCAGCATCCTTGCTGAAATACTGGGGCTCATCACTTTTTGGCGACGTTGGCGGGAAGGTGTATAGGTAGGTGTAATTTCTTCTTTCTTTCTATTTTGTAAGTAGTTCCATTCTGCAAAGAGTTTCAATTTCTACTTTCTCTTTGTTTTTCATTCAATAGATAGTTACAATTTTTGCTTTCTTTCCATTCTGTAAGTAGTTCTAAAAAAACCATAAAAGAAAAAAACAAATTTCTTTCATGCCTCGTAGGAGTAGAGACAAATTAGGATTTTTTTTGCCAAGTACCCCCACACCATCAAACAACCAACCTTCCCTCTTCTTTGGTGGCTATCAGCTAGAGGACCCATTAGGAAAACAACCAGAGATCTTTGAGGAGCCTATTGGGGAAGAAGAAGAAGAAACCATTCCAGAAACCTACACCATGGATGAAAATAGAAATGGGATTGAAAAAAAAAAAGGATCTAAAAACAAACTGAGCATGCTTTTCCGATTAGAGAAACTAGTGGAGATTTTAGGATGAAAAACATAAGCCCCTCTTCCCTTCATCACTTCCATGGATTAACCTCAGAGGACCCTGATACCTTTTTGTTTGAGTTTGTTGTCATCTGCAGAACTTATGACTATACCTCTTACGAACAGAAGTTGAAGTTGTTCTCATCCACCCTTAAGGATGGAACCTTGTGCTGGTTCATGGGTTTACCTGGGGACATCATCACTACCTAGGCTCAAATGCAACAAGCCTTCAACAAAAACTACAGGGATTATTGTAAGTCCAAGGACACCAAAGAGGAAATATTTAGAATGACATTGGGACATGATGAATCCTTGGAAGATTATGAGGAAAGGTTCCAACTTAGCTAGAAAAGGGCCAGGTGCACCCTCAATCATGAATCACTAAGTTAATCCTTCTGAGAGGGATCAGGGAAGATATCCTAGAAGCCCTAAACATGTTGTCAGGAGGGTACATCTACCAACTATCTTATGCTAACATAAAGACAATTTTCAAAAATCATTCTAGGGCAGCCAGAAAGAAGGGTAGGACTAGTCAAGATTTGGCCAGTTCATCCTCCTCCAACACATCCATCAAAAGTGAAATTGGGAACATGTTGGAAGACTTTAAGAGTGAGATGTTGCATACCCTTGCCCTGCAAATGGACACCATGTAGATCAAGAGGAATCAGGAGGAAGCAAAAAGAGCCTTAGCTGTATTTTTCCCTAGATGCACCAAGAGGTACCCTAGAAATGAATGTCCATTGAATATTATAGAGTTTTGCTTGGTATGTGAGGAAAACCACTCCACAGACAAGTTCCCTTCTTTGCCTGGATTGAAAGTTGTGTATCAAGGAACTTAAGGTGTGGCTGAACAACTTTGCTATATCAACCAAAGGAGGCCTCAAGGACCTCGACCATACCAACAGGGCATGCATGGGGCATCCTATTCATATTAAAACCCCAATAAGAATGCATCCATTCACTCTTGGTGTCCTCTTGCTCATCCTTCATGGTCCACACCTTCTCCTTAGTCTTATGCACCTCAATACCATTCCCAACCTACCAATCAATAATTTCAACCATATACTCCCCCACAACCTCAGTGGAATACCCCATCATAGGAGTGGAGGCCCCCATACAGTCAATCTTTAGCCTTACTGCCTCCACCTCTATCTCAAGCATAGCTCCCTCACCCTGCTACACCTAAGAAACCTTATTTTCTTGCTTAATCAAATCTGAACCTGAATAACAAGTAGGAACAATAGGTTTATCATGGAGAGCAACCCTACCCTACCTATGTTGTGGAAATTCAAGAAATCAACCTTAGGTATGGAAGAGTGCTTCTAGATAACTAACCTTCATCTCCACCTAAGGAGCTTGAAGAGGAAAAGGAAGAGAGTTTTCCTCAAGCCAATCCACTTCCTTTTCATGAGAGACTAATCCATCCTAGCCAGCACACCGCAGAAAAGACCAAACTTCTGGGCGAATTGAAAAACATGTGTGTTAAAATCCCAGTCCTCCAATATATCAAGGATGTCCCCGTCTACAACAAGTTAATCAAGGAGAAATTCTTCAATCATCCTAGGAGGAGAAATAAAGACACCCCTACCATTAATGCCATTGGACAACTCTCTCACTCAATGTTGGGGAGAGTGATTTTCCTTAAGTATCTAGACCCTGGAAGTCCTGTGGTAGGTGTGCACATTGATGACATCATTGTTCCCCATACTTTGATTGATCTTGAGGCTACCATCAATGTGATGAATAAGGATACCATGCTTAAAATGAATCTCCAAGAATCATTAAGGAAGACCACAACAATTTTGTAGCTTGCAGATAGATCCATAATAGCTCTTGAGGGAGTTGTTGAGGATGTGATGGCCTCCATTGATTCCTAGGAATGCCCTACTGACTTCTTAGTTCTCTAACCTAAGACTAAATTCAATGGTTATCCTCTCATCCTTGGAAGGCCATGGCTAGCCACTGCTCATTCTTACATAAGTTGTTGCAGGGCTGGGAATATGACCATTAAAAATGGGCATTTGTCTAGATAATTTGTCTTGTACCCTCCTGCTCAACCATCTCTAGAGCATGACTTATCCTTATGGTTGGAAGAGGAGGAGGAAGTGAAGAATAACATGCCACATCTTACCCAATATGTACCCTATATGTTATTATAGGAGGGGGGAAACTTGATGAAGATGACCTGAAAATCCTCCAGAATCAACCCCCCAACACCATGTCCCTTAATGGGTTAATAAAGAAATATAAAGATGACCCTTGGAATGATTTGTGACTAGCTGAATCAAGTCCTACTGATGTCAAGATGATAGAATTTGGTCTACCTAAAACCTTGAAAATCAAACCCTCTCTCTGCACATAAGGAAAAGGAGTTATGTGACATGGTAAGAGAGCATCTGGGTGCCTTTACCTGGAGTTATAAGGAAATTAAGGGAATGCACCCTTTGGTGTGTACTCACCACATTTACATCAAGGAAGGCTACAAGCTAGTGCGCCAACCTCAGAGGAGAATGAGCCCAACCCTCAAAGACATAGTTAAAGAAGAACTACGGAAGTTGTTGGATGCATGGTTCATTTACCCCATCTCAGATAGTGAGTGGGTGTATCCTCTAGTTCTGGTCCCAAATAAGAATGGAAAATGGAGGATCTGTGTGGACTATAGAGAGTTAAACAAAGCCACTAAAAAAGACCATTTCCCTCTACCTTTCATTGATCAGGGTTTGGATGGTTTTATAGGGAAGAAGTTCCTCTCTTTCCTGGATGGATTCAATGGTTACAATCAAATCCCGATCAACCCAAATGATTAAGATAAAAACACCTTCACTTGTCCTTGGGTTACCTTTTCTTATAGGGTCCTTCCTTTTGGATTATGTAATGCCCTTGCCACCTTTTTAGAGGGTAGTTCTAAGCATCGTTGCAGAGCTAGTCCATGACTCTATAGAAATCTATATGGATGATTTCACTCCCTATGGGTGTGATTTCATGGAGGCTCTCTCTAACTTGGGGAAAGTATTAAATAAGTGAATTGAAATGAACCTATCCCTTAGTCCTGAGAAGTGTGAGTTATTGATGATTGCAGGGACTGTTCTAGGTCACTCAATATCCAAGGAAGGACTACAAGTGGACCCAAATAAAATTGCTATCATAAATAAGGTCCCTAATCCTCAGAAGTAGAGGGTTGTCAGAAGCTTCTTGGGCTTAGATGGATACTATGGGAGATTCATAAAGTATTTCAACAAAGTAGCCTCACCATTTTTTGGACTACTGGCCAAGGACTCTGACTGTTGTTGGTAAGAAAGTTGTCAAGAGGCCCTGGAAACCTTAACGGACAAGCTGACTACTGCACCCATACTCAGAGGCCCAAAATAGGCTCTTCCTTTGCACATCCATGCTGATGCCTTTGAAAAAGATAGAGGAGAAGCCCTAGACTAGATAGATGATAATTTGCCTTATGCCATTTACTTCACTAGCAAATATCTATCTAAGGCTGAATTGAACTATACTATAACTAAAAAAGAGCTCCTAGATGTTGTCCATTCCTTGAACAAATTTAGACACTACATCATTGGTTACCAGACCTTTGTACATACTGATCATGCTGCTACTAAATATTTGATTAACAAGCGTGATGTGAATGTCAGGATTATTAGATGGTTTCTTTTATTACAATAGTTTGTTCTAACTATCATTGATAAGCTTAGTAGAGAAAATGTAGTTGCAAATTTTTTGTCTAGACTTGCTTTGCTTGCAGGTGAGGAAGGAATGGTTGATGATCAATTTCCATATGAGTATTTATTTTATGTTTCATTTCTCTCTCCATGGCTTGCTGACATAGCCAACTACCTAGTGGCTGCACAGTTCCCTCCAAATATGTCCTCTAAGGAAAATAGTAGAATTGTAAGAAAGAACACCCCATTCACTTGGATTGGGGGAAATCTCTTCAAGCTAGGCCCATATAAATTTTTTGAGGATATGTGTTAGTGAGGAGGAAGTTTTTGACATCCTTCTTGGCTGTCACGATGGGCCTTGTGGAGGTCACTTTGCAGCCAAGAGGACAACCTTCAAGGTATTGCAAGACGGCTACTATTGGTCTACTCTCCACCATGATGAAAGGAGATACACCAGTTGATGTGATCTGTTCCAAGTAATCGGGAAACCTACTCCCAAGGATGAAATGCCTTTGTAACCTCAGGTGGCTCTTGAAACATTTGACAAGTGGGGCATGGATTTCATTGGTCCCATTGATCCACCAACAGGGCAGAAAAAGTATATAATTGTATGCATTGATTATTTGACAAAGTGGGCTGAGACCAAGGTTGTCAAGGTAGCAACATAAGAGAAAGTGGCTGAGTTCTTAAGGGAGAATATATTTTATAGGTTTGGGTACCCTAGATAACTAGTCACTGATTAGGGATCTCAATTCACATCACACCTAATTGAGAATTTGTTGAGGTAGCATAAGATTAAACACATGAAGTCAACTTCTTATGATCCTCAGGCTAATGGATAAGTAGAGGTTACTAACGAAGCATTGGAAGGCATCCTCACCAAGGTTGTGAGCAACAAAATGAAAGATTGGGTTGACAGACTAGTGGAGGCCACTTGGGCCTATAATACAACTTGGAAGACAACCACTGGCTTCACATGTTATGAGTTGGTATATGAAAGAAGGCTCTGCTACCCATTGAGTTTGGGTACAACACTTTGAGAATGAAAACATAGTTTGATTTGGATGTTACAAAGGGACAATAGGAGAGGCTGCTCCAGCTCAATGGTTTGGATGAATTTAGGATGTAGGCCCTCCTACACATTGAAGTTGTTCAAGTACAGAGAAAGGTTTGGTATGAAAAAAACATCAAGGACAAGGTTTCTCAAGAAGGTGATTGGGCTATGCTATATGACTCTAGGTTCACGGACTTCAAAGGAAAATTGATGACCAGGTGGTTGGGCCCATATCTGATAGAAAAGTGCCATGACAATGGGGCTATGCAAATCAAGACCATTGATGAAGAACATATCCCCTTGCTTGTCAATGGATACAGATTGAAAACCTATAAAAGACCCTTGTCAAGGGAGGAGTTCATCAGTACCATTAGTAAGAAAGTGAATGTGCTTGGAAGTGTCTCAGCTTCCAGCTCACCAAATTCTTGAAGAATGCTTTTATATTTGAAAAAAAAGAAAAAAGAAGAAAGAAAAAGAAAATAAGGGACCTAGGTGAAAACCTCTATGAGGCACCTGAGGCCAACGTTTGGGTTGAAAACCTCCTTGAGGCATCTTAGGAGTGAAAAAAAGGAAAATAAAAAGATACTTAGGTGAAAACCTCCCTTGAGGCACTTAGGGTGGGAAAACAAGCTAAAAACCTCCTTTCAGGTGACTTGTGTGTCTTTAAAAAAAAAAGAGAGAAGGAGAATAAGAAAAACAAAGTGCCATGGCAGGGACCTCAAACTAGCCCACTAATAAAATTCTGTGATTTTTGTAGGTTTTTAAAGACAACAAAGGAATTAGAGTTCAACGGACATCAAGCCAAGCATCACACTAATTCTTCCTCCATTCACTTCACATATTCCATGCCTACCATGTTTCCATCATCCATCCTCACTTCCAGGCATCAAAAACCAATTTTTATGCATCTTTCTAGCTTCTACAGGGTTTCCTGTAGTTACTACAAGAAGATCCTATAAGACTACAAGATGTCCTGAAACACTACAGGAATGGAGTCCCGATTGGAAAATAAGGATGTAGGCCTATTATAGGTTGAAAAAAGGACCATACACCTCACCACCTCTCACCCAACATTAGCTCATGACCATACCAACCTTTGTGTCCATTAAAAAGCACTCAGAAAAATGAAAAAAAATACAAAAAAAAGGAGTCCAAGGGACATGCAATCATTGGCCTCACTCACCTATCACTCCATATACTTCACTACCATATTTCCACTCCTACATCACCACCCATCCCTCCTCCAAGTGAAAAAAAGCAAAAAAATGATGAATAAAGGCAACTATAGGATTTCTTGTAGTAACTACAAGAAACCCTATAATTGCCTATGTTATAACAACAACTGTTTCTCCATGCATTCTCCTTCACCATCCATGCAATTCAAGAGCTCCAACATCCCTGAAAACATTATGACTGCTATCCACATCTC
Source organism: Pinus taeda (assembly GCA_000404065.3). Lineage (NCBI taxonomy): Eukaryota > Viridiplantae > Streptophyta > Pinopsida > Pinales > Pinaceae > Pinus > Pinus taeda. The sequence goes on along the minus strand of APFE031217338.1, from coordinate 23,543 downwards.
AATATTAGAAGCAGAGACCAAGCACTTGCACATAACACCAAAGGAGACAACTACATCAACAAGAAGAAATCAACATAAAAATGACCAAGGAAAAGCACTTACCTGAACAAAATGAAGCACAACAAAGTCACCCTCTAGCATGCATCAACCAAGCGAAGGAATGCACAGATATGGCACCTCATCCAAACTTTTCCCTAAGTACGATATGATAAAAATGTAGGAATATGAAAAATTTTGATTTTATAAGATGGAGGTGGCCAGTTAACTTGGTGTTGTAGTGGCTACAACCATCCTCCAAAATGTTTCCTTAGCTTCATTTTGTAGCCTCCCTACCAACCATCCTTAGCAACATGTCTTGCATTGCCCATGTACATATGCTTTCAGTTGAGTTTCTTTGGCTTATCAACTTGTGTTCGTTAACTTGTTTTCCTTTCACCCGTAAGATGACCTCCCATGACTTGGTATTCAACTGGTTCTTGCACTGATTTGGAGAAATGTGCAAAATTGGAGGGAAGACATTATTGCTCTCTAGAATTGCACATTGCATCCTAGCAGCCAACACTGCTCTCCAGAATTTTGCAGATCATGTAGGCTTCCCTCCCCAAGAAAATTGCGTAGAGTAGCCCATCACTGGGCTTGATCTGAGAAATTGCATAATTTTGACTGGCAACCTTGGCTTTAGTTCAAAAATCTTGTAGATCTTCAGGGGAAATTAGAGCCACTTAGCGCAGAAAATGTGCAAAATTCATCCCAAGTATTTTTGTTCGTTGCATGTGCACACAAGTTGACCAGTTCACTCCAGGACTCTGCAATTTTGCCTTGGATGCATGGGAAATTTTTTTCCCAAAAAAGAAAAAAAGAAAAAAAGAAAAAACATCCCTTGATTTTAGGGATCTATTTTAGAAGGTGAGGGTTATATGCAAAATTAGTTTTAGAAACCTCCTGCCAAGTGTCACCTTTTCCTAGAATAGTTGTATGCGCGTCATAAGCCTTGATCTTGTCAAAACTATTTAGTCGATGCTTTAGAGCTCACTCCTCACTTTCGATCTTGGATCTCTAGCATTCCCAACACATCTAGGAACCTTTGGCACACTCAACACAACTTTTTCTGGGTAAGTCTACTTTTCATATATTTTCTTCTTTTCTATAATTTTTTGTATTTCGGTTGAAGTGAGTGATGTTTTCTTGGTTTTATTGAGTGCTTGCTGTCCTTTCAATGCATGTTAGCTTGTAGAAGCATTGTTTCAAGTTTTCCACTACATTTCCTTACTGTCACATGCATGACACTGTTTCTGCACCAATAGTCGTCATTGGGCGACTTGCTTCACACACTCAGTTGTTTTCCCATCTTACTGAATCATCCACTCACTGATTGCATGCATGTTCATTCACTCATGTCTGCACCTAGCTTCGCGCATGCATTCAGTCCTTATTGTTTTCAGTTGCTCGTCGGCGGGTTTGAGCTGCCTTGTCCTAGACCTTGCCTTGCTCAACTTGCACTATGCATTTATGGGATGGAAGGCCTTGAATTTCTCCTAGAAATTTCATAGAGCTTGCCTCACACTAGCCTCCTATGGTGTGCTCTGCGCAATTCTGAGAGGCAGTGCCTCAGTTGCTCCCCAGGATTGCATAGTGAAATTTCCCGGGTTGTAGTCATGCAGACTAAAACTGTGCATTGTGTAGTTCTAGTCCTCAGCAGGCCAAGCTGGACTATGCTCTGCATAGTTTTAACAGTTAGTCAACTCACTGGCAGTCTGCATTGTGCTTTACACAGATCTAGCAGCCATTCTCCAAACTTCCTAGAGAAAACTACGTAAATTTCCCAGTCATTCACGTGTTGCATGTTAGTTCTCAAGTTGCTTTTAGTTTTCAACTGACATTTTTCTTTCCATGAGTGTTGCTCTATCTCCAGGTATCATAGGTCTTCATTAGTCTCTCAACAGTATAGGTACATTGGCTTCTAAGAGAGCAGGGTCAAAGGACACCATTGAGAGCGCAACTGGAGATGTGGTCGAGCAAGTGTCTATGAGCTTGCCCATTTGTGAAGAAACTAACTGGAGATGTGGTCAAGAAAGTGTCTATGAGCTTGCCCATCTATGAAGAAACTAAGCTGTTCATAGACAAGGGTATCAAGATCAAATGGCAGGACATCAATGACATCTTTTCAAGCACCTTTGAGGAGAATCTGGAGGACCACAGAGTCTATTTCAACATACAAAAGTCTAGCTTGTACTACGTTACATACAGGTATCCCACAGTTCCATGCGTAGAGATGATCCACTGGATTTTCTTGGATACTAATCTAGAGACAACGGTGTTGAGAAGTGTCAGTAGAACAAAGATTTCTACCTTGAGGGCAAAGAATTTTCAGGAGATGTATCACTTGCCACAACCGATAAAAAAAAAGGATGCACCCTTCACCAATCCCAACAATAGTGGAAACTCAAGAGACATTTTGAAGAGATGGGTGAGAGAGCCATCTAAGATCAGGACAACACCCAACCAGGTATGCAAGACAAAGATACTACGGAAGGCTTATCAGTTCTTGGTCATCTTCACATGCTGCTTATACGGCCAAGAGAGTATAAAAACCTTCCCACAGAGTTGGGTGATTGTGTTGGACCAACTGGAAAATGAAGGAAGACCTTTCAATTGGACCGACATGTTGGCTCTCCAGCTGAAGGGGCAAGTAATAGATGCCCGACATTTGCTGAAGGGTCAATAAGAAAATTTCTTCATGTCGACCTACATTCTTGATGGAATCTATGCCTATCAACAGTTCCCTGGCTTGGGTTGCGCATGGACACCTTCAGAAACCTTTGTGCACATCTATTGCAGGTTGTTCTTCAAGTGCAACTTCCATGGAGTTATACTACACCTATTAGACCACTTCGTCACCTCGCTGTACATGATGATTTTGAGCAGGATCCACTTTTCATGTCACAAGCATAAATGGAGGCATTGGTAAACATAGCAGATTGGTATGCCTCACCCCTTGGCACCTTCGTCCGGATGTACAACATGGAGAAGGCTCCGCATGTGCTATCGAAGTTTTCCATGGACAAGCTAGTCATGCAAGAGGTTGCATACCACATCTCTATAGGGTTGTCAATGAGACTGCATAGGAAGAAGAAGGCACCTTGGTGCGCTCTTCCTTTGTAGATTGGGTTGTATGAGATCCAGAATCTCAAGCATGCTGAGGTTGAGATGAAGGAATTCAAGAGACTCACCTTCGGCACCAAAATTTTCAATACATATTACCCACATTTCTTAGTGGAGGACCATTGTGCAAGAGTGTATCAACCTTGGATCCATAGGGCATGTCATTGGCCCGAGGAAGACCCATGGAGACATTGCTACAACTCCTCAAGGCTCAATGAACCAGTCAGAGTGGTTGTAGAATGGTTAGCAGTTCACAAGGAAACATCATCTCAGAGAGAAGCAAAATTAGCAGTAGCAAAGGGCAGTAGACACGCGCATGACAAAGACAAGATGAAGGTTGTCGACAACACAAAGGAAAAGAAAAGTTGCAAGTTCAAGGATGATCCACTTGTATTGAGAGTAGCTTTAGAGATTGAGGCAAAGAAGCGTCAGTGCAACATAAGGATTGCACAAAGACAAAGGGAGAAGCATAAACTGGAGGAGGCAGAGAAGAAGTTGCAGGAGGTGAAGCAACAATTAATGGAAGAACAAGAGTTGGAGAGAAGAAAGAAGGAAGTGCAATAGAAACAGGAACAATAAGAAGTGCAATGTGCACACATTGATGAAACTATGCCATTATAGGTTATTGAATCATCACAGTTGACAGATAGAAAACAATGTGAGCAGTCATAGGGGCATGACTTTTCTCAGGAAATTGAATAGATGTTGGAACAAATGGAAATATATGTGGTTTAGCAAGAGAAAGATCAGAATATCGACCTCATGCCCAAGGACCCAAGGTCACTCCATCAGCTTCACTAGATCCGGGAACAGAGCAACTCCCAAGTGATATGGGAGGCACTTAAATCCTTGAGGACAATTCGGAAGAAAATGTACACAACATATCCTTTGACGAATTAGAACACAGAGTTGTGCAGTCGCGTAGAGTGCCCACTCTGGATGTCCATGCGTCTCCTGCACCTTCTCAAGAGCGAGTGATCGTGTTTGATGTGAACAAACATCCAACTACAATGGCCGATGCTACAAAGGCATATGCCAAAGCCACTAGATCAAGTGTGAGATTCTTGATAGATGAGAACGAGCGCATTGCTAAGGAGTTGCAAGCAGCCAAGCAGGGAGAAGAGAAAGCTACAACATCCACTAGAACATATTTAAAGAAAGCAATACTTGATGAAGTATTGTCTCTCAAGACAGTCATGTAGAAATTGTACTTTAGGTTCGTCACTCTGTACTTTAGGTTCATCACTGTGCATAATTCAGTTGTCCATCTTGATGGTTGGAAGCATCGTTGTGCTAGGAGAGCATGCATCTTGACAAACATACACACTGTTGTTGATCACATGCAAATATGGACAATGGGGTATAAGGAACCCTATTGTACTTGCCAAAGATGATGAATCCAAAGGAAGTGGATTTGAATGCATGCATTCGGAGTCAGATCTGGAACTATGAGGAACTCCCACAGCTCATCACCAGCTTACATGCTTCACATGCCACATCATATATTTGTATATGAGCGCAGACACTATGCACTGTTATGTCATGTTGTACTATGTAACAACCCCCCCATTTATACAGAGTAATAGTTAATATTTGACAAATAAATGGGGACCCTTTTAAATTTTTAGCCTTTGAAAATAAATGCTAACTCTACAAATTTGCCTTAAAACCCTTAGAATACAACCCATACTTAAGAATTTCATCGCAAATTTCATTTTTCAGTTTTCCATGTGATAATTATAAACATCTTAAATAAAATCCCGAAATGAGATATGTGATAAATTCCCTGCTGCAATTTTCCAATCACAACACTTTAAGAACATGCGATCGCACTTCGTAAGTCACAAATTAATAAAGCATGCCATTGTGTCACCCCTTAAAAATTTGCGAAATGCGATATTGTGATTTTCACAATCACATTTTGCATTACCTCCAAGCAACACTATATTGCAACGTTTGAAAGTTGCGATGCGGAAAATAAGGCATGAAGCTTGGGCAGTTACTGAGTTTTAATGAAATATTAAGTGGTTTGACAAAGTAATTAATATTTAGTAGCTCAAGGAGAAAAATTGATGTTTTCAATTTATGGCTAGTTAACACATAAATCGCATTCAAAATCTTCCCACGATTCAAAGTCATTTCAAAGAGCTGTCAGCCATAATTGCTCTCTATTGTGTGCATTGATATATCTCTCTTTCATTTCGGGCAAGCTTCAAAAGAGATGTCATTACGGAAGGTAATGCAAAAGTAGAAGGAACAGAGCATTTCAGAGTCTGAGGTTTCAGAAATGTTGCCCATATTTGCTGATGCAGTTTGCAGTGTTAATCGAGGAGCAACAACATGGGAAACGACAGCATGGGAAGTCATCTACAATAGACTTGAAGATTAGTGGCCTAAAAATTACTATCATCAAGGCAACAACAGACTCAATAAAACCTTCGGGAGTTCAATTCAAAGATGTTGCTTGCTTTTTTCTTCACAGAATAGGAGCAAGAGCCAAGATAATCCCATACATGGATATGATTAGATGCGTGGTGGAAAATATCAGTACTAGAGACAGACAATTCAAGAACTCAAAGATGGAGCTGATGGGATCATTCAAAGCTAAAGACTTGAAACAAATGTATCATCTTCCTAATCCTCAAGATATTAATGAAAAATCATTCCTGGCCAAGTTCGAAAAGCAGAATGAAGAACCCTTCAAGATGATTCAGGGCTGGAGAGTCCTAGAGAACAAATTCAAATATGGTAAGACATGTATGTACCTCGTAGCTTCTTTAGGAAATCCCCATAACTATGTAGCTTCTATGTTATGTAGATTGTATTGATTGCCTAATAATAACAAGTTCTCTATATAATGGGTCCCTTTAATGATGCTTATGTCAATTCCCATATAATGAATTGGACCACTATCCTATCCGATAACCTATCTATTGCTATTTCCGAGTATCGTCAGAAGAGATCCACCTCCACAGAGAACCTTCCTCCATTTTATTTGAGTTCCTATATCATGTATGCCATCTGTTTCTGTACTAAGTTTCCAATCATGGGTTGGAAATGGACTTTGCAAGACCCCTACCCCATCCATCTCAGTCACAAACAGATGTGGGAATCCCATTTTATACCCCATTTTTACAAAATATGCCATGGTGTTATTTTACCATTACATCAACTCATTTTTGATAAGGAAGCCCCCATATTTTCTAAGGAAGCTTCTATAGACCTTCTCGTAGTAGGAAAGTATTTTGCTAAACAATGGTTTACATATATCAGATTTTTTGGTAGTACGACCGACCCGCATGTACGCCCTTTGTATGTCTCTGACAAACTGTTAGCCAGAGAAATAGCTCACCAGACTGTGGGAAAAGGATTAACCAAGACATTGAAAGATAACAAAAAATCATTATGGCCACCCTTTCCCATCCGGTGTGGTTATTTTTTGTTGGCAAACTTAAACCATGCAAACAAAGAATTATTAAGCCTAGAAAGCCTTAGGCTCCATACTTTGCCAAAGAGGCAATTTGACCCAGAGAAAATAACACACATTATTACTACTGCGGTAAAGATCAAGCCCTTTAACCATGAAGCTTATGCTTCTGAAGATCTTTTACAATCCACTGAATCATTTGAACAGGCATTCGATTGGGTGAAGGCGAATTTGAATCCTGGTGATTTTGAAAAGTTTCAAGAATTTAGAAATCAAAGGCTTGAAACAATCCCATTATACTTGCTAAGATTCGATGACAAACCTACGCCCAGTGTAACTATTAACAGCGAAGGGCCAAATTATCATATAGAATCTCAAGTAAATATAGCCCAGGTCATAGGGAAGACATAGGAAACAAAGACTACAACAGAATCCAACAGAAGGTCAACCAAAAAACAGGTCATAAGTGACCTAACTAAGGATACTGGTCCCAAAGGCAAAAACAACGATTTGGAGCAGGAATGGGACCAGTTTAATAAAGAGCTACAAGATACTCCTAAGACAACAGATGTCTAGAAAACCACAGAATATCATACTCCACTACAAACTCAGAAAACTTCAGAGTTAGAGCCAATGGATGAGCAAGGGATAAGTTTGCAGAATACAAAAATCATTCCTACATTTCCGACATCTGAAATTATCCTAAAGGTTACAGAAATACCTCCTTTAGATGTATTCTACAGTCCACTGCATAAGGTTGTAGTAAGAAGATAGAGGAAAAGAAGGAGAGTGCAAACACCGAAGATCCCACCAGGGAATGAGCCAATGGATATAGTCTGGAAGGATATTCCTTCCAATCCAGCTGAAAATTTAACCAGACTGTCGCAATTTACAGGGGCATATGTTAATGCCACCATGGATAAAGCCATTGAGGTATCTGTTTTGTTAAGGGAAAGGGAAGAAAGAATAGCACATTGGAGCAACATCTGGAAATCGAGAAATAAAATGTGAACAAGTAAGCCACAGAACAAATAACCCAATTACAATAGAATATGGAAGTGCTAAAGATAAGCCACGAAGCATACATATCTACAAAAAACATGCAAATCCATGAGTTGCAAGAATCCATAGCGAGATATAAAGATGTCCCTACTGTTGATGAATTCTTCAAAGAGGCATTGGAACTAAACTCTATTCTGTCAAAACAGTAAGATCTATTTTGCCAGAAAATGTCACATATCACCCCTTATCTGATTACTAGTGATCAAATAACAGATAAGGCAATTGATTAGAGAACCAAGTTTAATGATTTAAATACTAAGATCTCTGACTAAATTGAATGGCAAGAATCTAAAGAAGGAAGAAGCGCCAATATGCCAGAAATAGAAAAAACACACAAAGATATATTGTTCACAGATTGGGATGCGTGGATCAAGTAGGCTAAATTGGTAGTAACAGGAGCACCAGGAGTGGCTAAAAATGTAATAAAAGAAGTCAATCACACGTTTGACACCACTAACTTGATAAAAGAAGGTAACCCAAAGTCACTACCAGATTTGAATGGATTGGATAAAAACTGGAAGGCAAAGATGAAAATCCAAAGGGAGGTGATCATAAAATTATCAAAGACGGACTCGGAGGCATACTGACAATTCCTTGTCAAATCTCACAGCCAAATTATGACGTTGAATTTTTCGCTCAATTCGACACAAAGGATGCTTCCACCTCTTACAGATGCCATCTTCGCAGGATAGGTCAAGACACAATTCGGGGCACCTCCTTAGGTGAAACCAATGTGCATTATATGCGACCTAAAGGAAGAGTTGGTAGACAACAAGACATCTTTATAACCTCTGGTCATCAAATCATTTTTATTTTTAGATTTAGTTGCTAGTTAAGAGGAAGGTTGTTTGAAACCTCCTCAGATATTTTGTATAATCTATTTTTGAACTTTAGTTAGAAAGTATTTATACCCTTCTCATGCATTTAGAGAAGGGTCCATAATTTTATCAAAAACATTTGCAAAGAATACACTTCTATAAGTTTGTGAATGCTTTGATGAAATTATGGAACATGGTCATTACTTTTGAATATCAAATTGCTGTCTATTGTTGATGCACTACTGTAAGATTGGAGAATAATTTGATTGAAGAAAGGAGTTGATCTATGTCACTAGTCAAATGAGCGGACCTCACACATATGGTACTTTTATATTGTATGATCAGTTCTATTTTTCTTATTAGTGATAACATTTCGTTTTCATGAATTATATATGGAGTATGTTCTTTCTGTTATGTGTTAATTGCACTACTGTATGATGCCTAGCTGAAAGTGTTCATTTTCATATATGATCATTAAATATATGCGATATAGTTTATACATTTCTTTGAATAACTATTTAGTCAAAGAAATTATCTTTACATGTTATCATCTTTGTTTAATACGTGAATGATCTTTATTATCACATACCAAACAAATATCTTTTTAGATCACATATCGCAAAGAATACCCGGGTTAATATTAAATTAAGTTAGCTAGAGATTTGCATGCTGGAACAGGTCATTTAGTCATCATTATTCTTATTGCAATCACTTGAAAACCACCCATTCTCATTTTCAAACCCATTCTGGGAAACTGGTCCCATCATCCCCAATCAGAGCCACCAAATCAAATGGAAAAGGAGTTTCTTTCAAGGTCCGGACCGGGTGGTTATCCCCCATGTTGGAGCAGAAAAATTCTGAGGCTTCAACATGTTGCTGGTCTGGCTACACTCAAGACCATGATGCTCATGCTATATGACGAGTTGGATAGAGGTACCAAATCAGTGTACCTGGATGCAACGGAGGCAAGAGTTTGCTTTCAGAAGGATGTCAACATGGAGTATGTGGACACCATAGAAGACTACCAATCTTGGCATCAGTTTGCCACCATCTATCACCAAGAGGATGTCGACGAGATAGTCTTCCCACAACTATCCAAGTCTTAGTGATGTATTGCATGGCTTACTCAAGCACATTTTTTTTTCTCACATGGGTACATGTGCAGATTGTATTGTCAACATGTTGTAAACGGAAAGACCAAGTGTCAATAGTAGAATGCAAACAATCATGTGTAAGTTGAAGAGTCATGAGGGTAGTTGAAGAGTCACAAAGGGGAATGTTAAGGGTCACCCCACCCTTTGCTATATATAGAACCTCATAAATCATTGTACAAGCTTTTGGGAGCCAAGCTTCTAATAGGTATAACTTAGAGAAATCTTGGAGTGTATTGTAACGAGCCTTGGCTTCTCCACAGTGCATAGCGAGTACATCTCTTTGGAGGAGCAGGTGACAATGGCTGTAATGTTCCACTATTGGGGCTAGTGGATGTCATGGTTGTATGTATGATTGGATCTTTCACTCTTTTAATATAATAGAGCCAACATGTTTCATACATATATTGTTATTGTATTTTGACTATCTTGGTTACTCTAACGATATATGTAGTTATAATTTACGCTTGTATGTATGAACTATTCTGTATGTGTTTGTATGAATCTTATCGAAGAGTGTTTTTGGTATGACTCATAATTTTGGATTGTCGGCTATCCTACTTTCCATCTCGTGTGTTCCCTTTCAAGCTACGTGGTATCACAGGCTTCTAAGGGGCACACTCTTCTCCCCTTCCATGTGTTAGAGCCTCTCATGCACCTTCCCTGACTTACTGCAAGGTCACACCCTTGCTTCCAACAAGGACATCTTACTTACCTCTGCATGGAACAACAGTCATGGCGATACCGTACTACCCACTGCTAGTACTGCTACTACAAATGGTTTGAGGTCTAGTTGGGACTTCTTACTGGGGAGATCCCCTGACATGTTGGTGGGTCCAACATTGTCAACATTTCTAGTGCTAGAAGGAGGGCCAAATGACAAGTTGAGTCCTCACAATATAGTTTGAATCTTCTCACATCTATCATGGAGTACTTTACAGTTCACCCTTCGAAATGTTTGTCCAATGAACATATCTTTGAAGTCGAGAGGGAGTTCTGGGATGACTTGTCTGAAATCACATATGATGGTGAAGGCGAAGTGGCCTAGCTTTAGCACTTAGATGAATTCCATCCACTCATGGAGAACATGGAAGGTTTTAATGAAACAAAGGTCTATATGCTGCTGGCACACACACTTCACAACTACCCATTGCTATGGTGTAGCATACTGCCTCATAACTCCGTGCACTCATTCAAACAGTTCAGCGATCTAATAGAATCTGTTTTTCACCATTTTGATCCTAAAGTACTTGATAAGAAAATGTTACAACAACGGAAGGCCCCGCATGAATCTCTACTAGAATTTTGGCAGTGCTTCCATCTCCTCTCTTTTGAAGCTCTGAAAAGTCAGATGAAATTCCAATAGCTTTAGGACAAGTATGAGTATGCCTGCATCAAATAGCTCTGTCCAAAAAGGAATAAAGTGCTCAAACCCTACTCAACATGCTTCGGCGATGGAGCTGCGCAATCACAAGCGGACATACTCGCTATCACAAGTGATTGCCTACCTTCTCCTCATCCGACAACTCCACCCCTATAGAGTGATGTGGGAGAGAATGTACACAATATGTTCAACTGTCACATCCTCCCATCCTCAATACTCTGAATTTCCACGTAGATTTGGTTGGGAATCCCATGGGTTTTCATATGCACTTGTTACCTCAACCTCCGTCTCTGCGTTTTGCTGATTCTATGGATTTTACTGTCTTGTGTTCTTCCATTTCAGACTCCACATTTGTTGTGAATGACGATCGAGCTATCGACAGAGTTGGTTCTGCACAACCAATCTACGCTGTCATTTACGATGAGTATGACTGGGAATCTGAGCATGAAGCCGCGATGAAGGATGACCTCCTTCTGTCCATGCCTCTTCTGCTTTTTCCTGACATCTTTGGTGATTGTTTCATTTTTGATTTTCCTTGTGTAAATTCATCCTCAGATGCATCTACTTCCAATCATTCATAGAACACACCTGATGTTATTCATCATTTGACAGCGGAGAGGACAAATCTTTCATTGAAAATCCACTTGACATTTCATCTACCTTTTTCGTAAGCACAGAGGGTGAACATTCTTGCTTCTTATCTACCCCTCTGTAAGATTCATCAGATCAGGAGGATACCGATGAACTCATTGATTTTTCTGATCATGGCTGTCATGATCTCTTTACTCCTATATTCGATCACGATGTTTATTCAATCATTGTTGATCTTTCAAAGCCATCTGTTTATGATGATATATCTATCGATGAAGTCGAAACCCTGCATGCTGTCGAGGCACTTCATCCTGAGCTAATGGTTATGTCAAGCCCTCGTTGTCCTGAGGTTAGTTTCACTTCCGATCAAGAAATTGTTGAAACACCCAAGGCTCCTCATCACTCATCTGTATGCATTGAAGATCAATCCAATACACATATTTCACTTCCTCCACTTGAATCACATTATACCATCGCTCATGCATTGGAGGAATCATACACAGTAAGCACACTTGCAAGACGTAAGTTGTCTCTCTTTATAATGTTTGCTTGTCTCTCACAGTCAAGGGAGTGCGCATGCTTATCATCTACATGCAGTGTGTCACAACACCATGTTAAGTCTGTAGAATGCTTGTCTTGTGTTTTCACTCTTTTCTTTTTTGTTGATGCATTTAAACTTGGAGTGTGTTGGTGTTCATTTTTATATATTTCATGTTTGATAGTTCGCTTAACTATCCTTTTCATGAACCATGCCTTCACCAACATGGGTTAACCAATGCATCGATGGCTGCATTGGAAATATCACTTCACATGAGTAGACCCATGAACTGTTAGTTTAATGTAGGAGTAGTGTTTGCTTTATGTCGTATTTGCTTGCATGCATATTTGATTTCTTTATTTGTTTGTTTGTTTGCTTGCTTTCCTACTTTTCTTACTTAATTTTCTTACACATTTGCTTCCACTCTTTGCTTTATTGTTTTGTTTGCTGGTTTACGTCCGTAGGTTAGTTTCACATGAAACCGTGTGCGTCTCTTAAGACAATAAGGGTAAAGTATAAGAGGACTTCTACAACTATCAACACTTGGTTATCTGTTTTCCTCTCCCTTTATGCAGAACTTGTTGTCCTTAGTCAATGATACACCAATGGAAAATACATTCTGTTCGAAGCGAATCTTGGTGAAAACACAACACTTGCGCTCTAACTAGTACCACCTACTCTAGTTGGTTGTTTTTGGGTTATCTCTTGTCAGCTCATTCAAGTAAAGTAAGGTGAGGGAGGAACCTTAACAAGTATGTCAAAGGTATATATAACATACTTCTCTAAAGGAACAAACTCTTCTGCTCTCAATATATCGGGATCCCTCTTTCGCCTTTGAAATAAATAAGTGCCTATGCACAGTTCTATGAAAAATTAAAAAAGAAAATATGAAAAAATTGAAAAAATGAAGAAGGCGAAAGAAGAGAAAGGACTCATGCGGAGAGAGGCGATGCAAGTAACTCTGGCGGGGTACTAACCAGGATCACGAGCAATGGAGCGATGCTTGTGTTCCTGCGTGACTCTGCCAGGGTATTGTCTAGGCCTACTGGCTGCGAAGAAAGACCAGAGATGAAACTTAAACTCTAACAGTCATATTACTTGTGCACCAATATACCTCTCATCCCCAATCGAAACAACTAAGTTGACTTGGCTTGGGATGTGTGTTGACCGATCAAGAGAAGGGTAGGTGATACATATTTCAATCAAGCTAGTCATGAAACAAGTTCCATTCACTTAGACTTGCTTTTCACGAAACAAGGTGCATTCAAAGAGATGGAGTTCTACTAGTGTGTCGTCAATGTTGTAGTGGCTACAACCATTCTCCAAAATTTTTCCTTAGCTTCATTTTGGACCCTCCCTACCAACCATCCTGTTGATGGTGCTGGACCTTCCAACATGTCAGGGGATCTCCTCGGTAAGAAGTCCCAATTAGACCTCAAACCATTTGGTGTAGGTGTCCCAACAGTGGGTCGTACAGTATCGCGTTGACCGCAGTTTCGTATAGAGGCAAGTAAGATGTCCCTATTGGTAGCAAGGGTGTGACAGTTGCGACAAGTCAAGGAAGGTGCATAAGCAGTTCTAACACACGGAGGGTGAGGTGAGTGTGCCCCTTGGAAACCTGTGATAGCACGGAGTTAAGAAGGGAACACACGAGCAACAATGCATCACAACATGGAAGGCAAGTTAGCTAGCAATCCAAAGTGATGGTTAAACCAACAACACATTTCAGTAAGATTCATACATACATATACAGAAAATAGCTACACATGCATGCGTAAGCAAATATATACATATATCATTTAGAGTAAACAAGATATTATGCATATAACGGGTTACAAAAACATAAATATAAAAAAAAGATTTTAAAATTTAAAAAATATATATTGGTGGTAAATTTAAAAAATATATGTTATTGGTGTGTGTATATATATGTATGTATATATACATGTTTGTGTAATATATATGTTGTGTAATATATATATATATATATATTATATATATTATGTTTGTGTAATATTCGATTTTATATTACTGATGTAAAATGATATATAAAATATGGCTTTGTGCTATGTGCTGTTTAGATGAGAAACTGACTTAATAACACAAGCTTAGTTGTTTTAGATTACATAGGTTTTTCTTTACAAGCATGTTCATCAAAACAAAAGTATGCTTAGTGTTTAGGCTATTGTGACAGTTGTGACAAAAATGTTGATTTTGTTTATTAGAGCCAACTACAGTAAAACAAAAATGAAAAGCAGAGTCCATAGATAAGCAAAGACATCGAATGACCTGGAATTGACAACAAACGAATTTCTAGAGAGGGGACACCAACCCTGAACCCGCGTGGACTTGCTCCGTTAACTTTACAATATTTATTAAAATTAGTTTTTATTTATTTATTATTATTATAGATTTATAGAGTTTGAACCAACAATCTTAATACATAATGGCTTGACATTGTAATATATTATCAAATGTTCTACATTCTACGAGTTTCATAAAAAAGGAAGACGTGTAACAGACTTTGATCTACTTATTTGTGCATAAGTCAAGAAATCATTAATATATTTTTTTGTGTGCAAGTTACAACCACACATTCAACCACTATTTCAAATGTCCCATGGCTTATATAGTAAGCGACCCTCATAATAAGTGAACCTTCCACTATTATAATGGCTTGACATTATAATATATCACCAAATGTTCTACTTTGTACGAGTTTCATAAAAAAGGAAGATGTGTAATAGGTTTTGATCTATTTATTTGTGCATAAGTCAAGAGATCATTAATATATTTTTTTTTGTGCAAGTTGCAACCACACATTCAACCACTATTTCAAGATGTCTTATGACTTATATAGTAAGAGACCCTCATGAGAATTGAACCTTGACCAATGGTGAAAAACTCCTCACATATTAAAATTAAGAATTAAATGAATCTCACCCAGTGAGATTATATTAAATGATCTCGTGATGGATGCACACATAAGTGGATTAAGCTCATCCCTATTTCCTTCTATTATAAAGACCCCCTTAGGGAGTTTACTTGGAGTAAATGCGAGTACAAGGTCCCATGTTCAAATCCCTCGGTTGTCTAGCCCATGGTCGCTTGCTAAGGACGTATTGGACCCACCTAGGGATTCTAGTGGTAGTGGTCGGAACCAACTCCATGTCATGAGAATACAAACTCAACCCAAATATCGATTCCTCTAATACACACACATATCAAAATTAGTATAAATTAATATCAAATGACCTTATCTAACAAGACGACAATTTTGCCTAGACAATAACTTTTTCACCGGAAATCAAATGTTTTTCATTTTGTAAAATTTTGATTTAGAAGTGCTGCAATCCAAATTTTGAAGATAGAAATAGATTCAACACTCTCAAAAACCCCATGCACCTAAAATTCTATAGTTTGACAACTTAACCTAGATTTCCAAAAAAATCAACCAGTTTTTTCTAAAACACATTAAAAAAATCTATATTTTCAAAGTAGAATTATCTCTCAATCAAACTACTTCAAATTAAATATAAAAAAATATTATTAATTATAAAAAATTATTAAAAAATATAATCTTTAATCATTTAAAATAAATCTCAGCCCACTAATATCTCACTCAATCAAATTAATATAAAAAATTATTAAATAATATAATCTTTTAATCATTTAAAATAAATCTCAATTCATTATAATCTCACTCCACCAATATCTTTATTCAATATGTTGTCCAGATTCAATGCATTTTTATTCAATATATGGTCTAAATTCAATGCATTCTTTCCCAATCTGATCTTGCCTCAATACAAATATTAAAAATAGACACCTTAACGTGTATTTCAAAAGTGAAAATTAAGTCATCTAAGTCCGTCTTTGTTAGATAAGTTGTCTTCATTCCATGCATGTTTTTCAAGTGCACTATAAAGAACAAATTTGTTAGATGTTGCCCACGTTCTTGATGGGTGACCTCTAGGGCATGGGTTTGAGATAATATAGAATATTGTTATTTGATATCATATTATGTTTTCATAGAATTGGTTCCGAAAGGTTTGCTTTCGTCGTGAGTTGGTTTGAGTGTTTCCAAAGAAATAAAGTGAGTTTGTCTTTTAAAATATGAATACGTAATACGTAGTTTTCAGAAAATAATTGAAATGAGTATAAAGCAAATTAATAATGCTTAATTGGATTTAATTGAAATGAATCCCTCTGCCTAGTTCTTTAGCTATTTATCACCCGCGAAGTCAATCAAAACAAAATAAGTAGTTACACTCAAGGCGAACATCACTCTAAAGGTCCCCTCCCTATACATGTTAAGTACAGAATTAGCAATATTACAATCAAAAGAATGATTATTATTCATTTTCTTTAAAATTACTTTGCCTAAAATATTGATATGGTTTTGAATTTTAGAGAATCATATTTATCAGTGTGAAGAGACTTTTGATATGCATATTTTAAAATTTTTGTCAATGGGGTGTTAATGTTATTTTTAAACCCAATTTTTAAAATAAAGGGACATGTTTAATGGTTTTACATTATGTATATTATTAATTATTTTTTTGTTTGATTTCGAATTTTATAAGAGATATTTTTGGCTATTGTGACAAGGTTTAAAAAGTAGGATTTTTTTACTCTCGTGGAGTCTAGGTTTTTGTTAAGCCATATATTCTTGGTATATCTAGCTTACAAGTTATTGGACATACTCTTGGTGTTATAGTGACAGCAACCAAGTTTGAACTTGGGCCTTGTCCAAATTACTCCAACAAGTTACTGATTCACCATGGCATTAAATAACAATAAAAATTAGCAATTATGAATAGATACCATCCTTGGAAAGAGGGAAATTATTAGAGCTTTTCAAAGTATATAATAAAAAAAATGTATCAATCAACTATAATTAAGTTATTGGACATACTCTTGGTGTTATAGTGACAACAACCAAGTTTGAACTTGGGCCTTGTACAAATTACTCCAACAAGTAACTGATTCACCATGGCATTAAATAACAATAAAAATTAGCAATTATGAATACATATCATCCTTGGAAAGAGGGAAATTAGTAGAGCTTTTCAAAGTATATAATAAAAAAAATGTATCAATCAACTATAATTTAAATGTATAAGTTAAACTTGATTATTAGTGGATTTTGAGCTCTAGGTTTATAAGAACCCATGGTATTGACCCAAGATATTCATGTGGAATATAGTGTATTTGAAAGGGGAAAACCAATCTTGATCCATATTAACTCCACCCTATGTTAAAATAAAAATAACTCCAAACTAAAATAATAAAAAGAAAATTTCTACGTTATTATTATTATTTTTTGTGCCTTTTGGTGCTTCCCATTAATTTACTTCTGTAAATAAAACTCCAAGTTAATTCTATACCAAGATTTCAAGCCACTCCATTACATTACACAATTTCAATCTTGAGATCAAGTATATTCTCATTTAGACAAGTCACAACGAAGAACACTTAACTCCAAGTTAATTCTATACCAAGATTTCAAGCCACTCCATGTACATTACAATTTCAATCTTGAGATGAAGTATATTCTCATTCAGATAAGTCACAACGAAGAACACTTCATTAACAAATTTGTGAAGCCTCATAAAATTTACTATCTTATGCACATATTCATATGCCTATTTTGATAAGGCATCTTCTTGTCGTCCTACAAGGTTCATTTACTCATCAGAGCCTTCCTCTAATTCTTTGACTTTAATTTGTTCCCACTTTGTTTATAGAAATATTTCTCTTGTCTTGCAAAACAAATACACTGGCACAAAACATTTTCCTCTCACTTAATTTCAGATTATACACAGATGTTGGAATTCTTCATTCACAAATACATAGAGACAATCATAAGCATAAGGATGCTTTCAATAACTTTCATTCAACAAACCCTATACATGCGAATACTAAAAAACATTGTTTCTCTCTATTCACTCTCTGGCCTGATTTCACATTCATTTGGCCATTAGTTTTGCTTGTAGGCTTATAATGATTAAACACAAATTTACAAGAAAAGTAGTTTTTTCTACATCCATAAATCACTCTCTAATTTATTCCATAAAGATATCATGATTTATTCCATGAAGCTCTCATGATTTATTCCCTAAATCTCTCATGATTTATTCCCTAAATCTCTCATGCTTTTCAAGGTCAATTAGCTTTTGCGTTATGGAAAAAATATGTATTATCCATAACTTTTCTAAAACTATTCTATAATAATTAAAGAAACTAAGAATGTTTACAAACAAAAAATTAGAATTCTTTTTAAATGTTGAAGCCCCTTTTGGAGCTTTATCTTTAAAAAGCTTTGATTTTTTGAAAATGACTTGGAAGTTTAGATGCTCCTACATCAGAACCCCAAGGTAGAAAATTTATGACCTCCTACTCATAACCCTTTAATATAACCGACCCAAAATTTTTTACTTTAGTTGATCCCTTTAATATAACTGACCCAAAATTTTGTACTGTAGTTGATCTTCTGTTTTTGTATGCTCCTATTCAATTAATTATGTTGTTGTTACCTTCTAATTCCTAGGCTTCCAAACTTTGTTTTGCAACTTTCCATTAACCTTATTGATGCACTCTTGTATATTCATTTAGCACCTACTTCTAACTTTGTTTCTTACATCAATGTGCACTTGTTCTGGCACTTTCATCATAAGTTTCTGCAACCTCTATATTTCAACATCCAATCTGGATTTTAGTGGAAATTCATTGTTGTCCTCTCTCAACTTTTGCATAATAATTTCAGAATCATTATCTTGCTCCTCGTCCCTAGCATACATCTTTCCACATACGTTTAAGACAATTGAACATATTCTTCCTTGTTGTCTTACAATAGAAATATTGTTGTCTTCTCACTGAAATGTGTTGTTGTTGTTGTTCCTCACCAACTCTTGCATTTTATTTACATGCATGCCACTATTATATGGAACTCTATGTTGTTCCTCAAAATCAGAGTTTGTAAACTCTATGCAACCCTCATTACTTGTATCTCTTACCAACCAATTCTCAAAAAATCTCATCTCTTCCTCAAAATCTCTAAACATTTGCTTTAAATGTTGTATTTGAGGTTCAATTTAACCTTATATAAATAGTTCACGTTCTATTTATTTAACCACATTTTCATGTTCATCAACACTTCCTACAACCTCATAATCAATTTTAAAATTAAAATTTACCTTTGGTTCTTTAGATGTTGTAAGCATCCTTTCATTGCTAGGCACTTGTGAACATGTTTCATCTCTGGCTGTAATCTCCTCTCTTGGATTAGGTCCTCTTAACAAATTTTCCAACCACTCTAATTCTTTTTCATGTCTCTCAAGCATTGCATCTTAATGATTTTTCTTCTCTCTCCTTTGACTATCTTCAATAGTCAAATTTTCCCTGTTACCTACACCAACAGGTCCTTGCAATTGCTTATCAACAATTTCATTTATGAATTGTACATGATATTCACTCTAATTGTCTTTAATAGAATATTCTTCTTCATATTCTCTAGTAATAAAATTATCATTATGTTCTTCAGTTATGCTTTTGCAAAGAATATTTCTATCGTCCTCATTAATCTTCATGACAACTTAAGATGACTATCTTTCTTCCTCATCTTTTCAACCTGCAAACATACACAAATCATTAGCTTTAAAATCATAAGGATTTTTGGCCTTATTTGATGCCTTAGACATCAAATTATCATGTTGATTTGAACTTCCCAAATAGTTCATGATACTTCCAGTAAGTCTCTCATTCTCTTCATCCACCTCTCTAAGGATGTCTCCTTGTTTTGGTGTAAGAATTTCATCCACAATTCCATTAATTGGAATTTATTCAATATCCTTCATGAGGAAACTCTCCATCATCTACAACTAGATGACTTGCATTCATAAACATTTCATTAGTTTTAAAATCATGAGATCCTTGGATCTAGTTAGATCCTTCATCCTTGTCTTCATCAAGGATAGGTCCTTATTGAGGAAAACAATAGTGAACTTTCATCTTTGTTACCCTGAGTTCTCTCTTCAACCAAGCACACAACTTGTTCTTCAGTTTCACATACAACTTGTGCCACTTTAATTTCTTCCACATAATCCATATGCATCTGTGGTCTTCCTCACCTTCTTGTAGCAGTTCCATTAGTACATTCAATTGTAATTTTATCTTAACAACTTCTCAATCAACTTTCTCTTGACTCATTCTTCTCTTTATGCCATTTGTTTTGGGATCTTTCTTTCTTCTATTATCTCTTCTCTTTGAACCCATGACATGGCTATCAATAGTCATCTTCCTTCTTCCTTTGTTAACTTTACCTTGTCCACTTATAGACTGTACCCCAACCTATACAATAACAAGTTACTCCTTAATCTATTACAATAACTCAAAAATCTATCTCTGAGCCTAACCTCTTTGTATACTTGGTTCTCTCCTCTAGAATCTGTTGAGCCCCTCTGTTGGGTCCCTATAATACTAGTGATTACCCCCTTAATATGCCAGTTGTACCCCTTATTAATATTGTTGTGCCCCTATTGTCACCATATTGTTATTACTGTGCCCCATAGAATCCCTCTAGTGTTATTTTTGTGGCTTTATATTATTATTGTTAAGTCGGCTGGGTTATATTGTGAGTCCTTAGACTCCTATATATAGAAAGGAGGTTTTGTCATTTGAATAATCGAAGAATTGTTCATTTATGTAATGTAAAGGAGGTTGCCCCCTCGAAGAGGCTGAATTTTAAGGCGTTGATCTACCTTTTCTATCTTTTTCTTGAGCTGGTTTCATAACATTTGGTATCGGAGCCTTGGATTCTAGGGTTTCGCTGCTCCAAACAGGTCATCGTGGCATTTTCGCTATAAATATTTTTCTGCGACGTTTCAGAAGTTGAAAAAAAAACCCATTTGAGAAGACATCGCGCTGCAGTTTGGGTCCAAATTTCAGATATTTTTGTGCTACATTGGTGGAGATATGATCTGAGGAAGTTGGTCTTTTTGCAAACTCCTGAATTAAATTCCAAACAGGCGACTTGGGGAAAATCGTCCTAACGTTTTCTCTAAGCATCGGATTGAAATTTCGTAAAAAATTTTGGAAAGAGGACAGACTATAGTTTCTTCTGTATAGATTTTAGAG
Source organism: Pinus taeda (assembly GCA_000404065.3). NCBI lineage: Eukaryota > Viridiplantae > Streptophyta > Pinopsida > Pinales > Pinaceae > Pinus > Pinus taeda. The sequence continues at coordinate 2,272 of APFE031217338.1, read as the reverse complement.
CCAAAGGTCAAAATAGTGACTCGTGGTGCGTTGTACAAGTTCGCTCTACTAAACTAGTCTATAATTAGGTCACTGTGGGAGACTTGGCATAACTCTTCCCTCGAGAATCCAATTTGGATTAGACTTGTGGCATTGGAAAGAGGAGATAGAGGGCTACTACAGGTCGCAATTTAAGAACTGGATGATCCGAAATTACAGAGACGCATCAGATTCAATATTGAGCTCCTACAAAGTGAAAAAAGGTGTGTAGTTTTTTTTAAATTTTGCATAAGCTTGGTTTCAAAAATTAGTTTGAAAGAATTAAAAGGACATGAACATGCAAACACCTAGTAGGCAACCTGAAAGCTCTAGCATGACTCGTGAAGAAGAGGAAGAAATGCAACATGATATATCAAAATTACGAGACCAAGTGCAACAAGTGTCACTTGCACAAAAATCAACAGAATCTGAGATGGATGGTTTAAAGAAAGATGTAGAAGCTAATATGTATGGTTTAAAGACAATCATGGAAGATTTGAAGATAGGCATGGAAGATTTGAAGACAGATTTAACAAAGTTTCTACAAGAAATGCTTACTAACGGTGAAAGGGTAGTAAAGGAAACTCATGATGCGAACAAAAGAAATGTTAATCATGATTTCATAGACTCTATGTTGGATCGAAGACCCACCATATTCCAAAAATCGATATGAGGAAGTTTGATGGCAAGGATCCCGCAACATGGATATTACAGATGGAGCAATTTTTCGATCTCAATAATGTGCAAAAACACAAAAGGTACGTATGGCAACTTTATATTTGGAACGAAATCAGTTTGTATGGTATCAATGGCTTTGCTCTCGTAAACAATTTATCACTTGGGAAATTTTTACGGAAGAATTGATAGCACATTATGAGGATACAAAAAGCAACACTTTTTTTAGCCAATTGATAAGTCTCAAACAAAAGGGTTCAATAATGGAGCACATTGAGGAGTTCCAAAAACTGAACATAAGGGTAAAAGATATTCCAGAGGAGCATAGGATTGATGTGTTCATAGGGTCTTTAAAGGATAATATCCAACATGATGTTCGCCTTTGGGAACCTGATTCATTAGAGAAGGCATTCAGGTTAGCAAGAAAAATGGAAGCAAAATTATGGCAACCAGGAACCATACCACTCACAACTATAAAGACGGAAGTGTTGTTGCCCCTAGCCTTCCACAAACTATAAGGTTGACACCACAACAATTGGAAGAAAAAAGAGCAAAAGGGCTTTGTTACAGTTTGTGATAGTAATACACTAAAGTCATAAGTTGTGCTTGAGAAGGAAATTGATTCTACATAGAATTGTGAAAGAGGAAGAAGAAAAGGGAGCAAGAAAGGTCGAAAGAAGAGGATATACTCCAAGAACAAAGCCTAGATAAAGAAGAAATGAATCCGACCATATCTTGTAATGCATTGGCTGGAATTACCACTCCTCAAACCATCAAGATAGAAGGAGAAATCAAGAAGAAAAAGGTAATAGTGTTGATTGATTCAGGAAGTACCCACAATTTTATTCATTGTAAGGTAGCAAAAGAATTGAATTGCTTCCTATATCCAGCACCAGAGTGTCAAGTGATGATTGCAAATGGAGGAACAATAAATTGCTCTCGAAAATGCCATAATGTCAAGCTATCCATGGGAGAATATGTATTGACTAGCCCAATGCTTTCCATTCCAATGGGAGGTGCTGATGT
>APFE031217335.1:0-52629 GCA_000404065.3 Pinus taeda | reverse complement strand
TACATATCGTGACCGTCGGATTGTAAGTTACAAAATGTACAACGGTAAAGAAACACACTTTACCTAACTCTAACCTAACTCTATACTAGACCAAGTTGAACTTAACTATTCCTATGTGTCGGAATATCCTAACACGATGCCCTATATAGAAGTTCCCAAAGATGAAGACTCCTTGACAAAAAAGAAATTTATGACATTGAAGAAAGGACTCTTCAAGAAATTGCTTGTTTTAGGATCTCCACATAAGGAGTTGCAATAGGTCCCTGGTTGAAAGGGAGCCTGAGAAGAAGTTTTTTACTTGGAATAAACTTGACAAATTCCTAAGGAGGAAGATTAAGTACATTCCTTTGTGATAGGAATAAGTACATTCCTTTAATGGAATAAAACCTCCCGAGTTGAAAATGAGAGATTGACACGTTGTTCTGATCTTCACTTGGGAAGACAGAATGGAGGATTGTTTAATCATTTGGCATTTGATGCTCTTAAGGGATGAGATAGGGAATTCCATGAAAGAGTAGTCATGGAGGACTGATATTATTTTGGTACTAGGGAGTCCACCAAAATAATATTCCTTATGGAGCATATCTTGAGTGAACCCAGGTGGGGTATGTTCCTAGAGAATAGAGATATTAGTCAAGGCCTTGCTCTATGAAAATGTTGGTTGATATGATGTTAAATAAATGAGTTACAAATCTGAATTCTTCTTATGAGAAATTATTTAGATTGAGAATGACCAAGTACCATTATGAATACTTCTATAGTTAAGAGGGAGTGTTTAAAAGTGTAACTAGGTTTAGTCTTCATAACAACATGTAATTCTGATTGATGTAATAAAATTATTTTTTCCTTGCTTCATGGGTTTAATGAGAAATTGAATTTGTTTTTAGATGGATCCCACTGAAAGCCTTTGGATTTTTTATTAAGGTCAAAGAATTAATGTCATATATGAAGAGCTCTTCTTGAGTGTATATAAAATGTATATGAGTCAATCTGGTGTCTAGAAAGCCCTCCAAAATACAATCACAGCCCTCTTGACTTGATGTCAGCTTGCAATATGAAGAACATAACCTATGTCGACTCACCCAAGTGTCACACCCATGAGAATGATCATGTCATATTGAATACATGGAGGAACTACTATATATACCCAGCTAGGTTCTTTGCATTAGTACACAGAAATTCAGATCTATCTTTGAGATTTTCACATAACAATTCGAGTCAAGAAGTTCAGTGATTTCAGATGGATAATAGAGGATCAGAATTTGGATTTTCTCAGAAATTTCGGTGATCAAGTAGGGTCAAAAGTTCGGATATATCTTTGTGATTTTTGATTGGACAAGGAATGGATAAATTTAGATGGGTAAGGAAGAGATAATGAGTTCTTAGTAGGGTTGATTAAAGTCACAACAAAAAAAGAAGAGACAAATTTGGATGCTTAGAAGGAACTCAGACAGTCAATAGAGGAGCAGTGAGAATTCTTTTAGGGGAAATCTGAAGGTATGTTTCATAAGATAATAGTCTCGATTTTACAATAGAGGAAGACCACTGTAAAGTTCTAGGAATGAGTTTCATCACAATGTTTCAGTGCTGCTACAATAGTCACAATTTGTTGACATCATATTTCAGTGCCATATCTAGCTTGTTGAAGATGATCTCAATTTGAAGAAGGCTGAAGAGGAAGAGGAGTTAAGGATATATAACTAGTGTCTTGGTCTTGGAGTGGCTAATAGATCAAGGGTATTGGTCCTGGTATTCATCAATTGGAATCCCTATCAGAAGAATTTGTGTGGGTTTTCCTCTCAAAGAGTGAGAGGTTTTGGCCCTGTCTTATAGACTACATGACGTGTCTCTTGTGTCATTATGTTCATGCATTGGTTACTTTTTGATGAATAAGAAAAGTAATAATCTAACTTGAAGAATATCATAATCTAAATAAGTAAAAGATATTCACAAGCAGTCTCCAAAGAAGAGAAATCATCTAATTCTAATGCCTTAGATTTCTTAACACAACTAGGATGAAATGAGGGACTGTCTTTCCTCGATTAGGTATAGTGAACGTTACTACAACGAAATATTTGAGGAAATTAAAGCTTTCTTGGCACACATAGAATATCTTTGAAATGAAGGGCATGGCCCTCCAGTGGTTCGAGGCAACGTTCAAAGCTAGAACTGACCCCACTTCACGTGAAACCAGTTAGTTGTCTCTTGATTTTGGTTTTACTTTGGATTATTATGCTATGTTATTTTTGGGTTATTATGATATGAAAATAAGTGAATGGTGTTTTTATCCCTTTTTGGATTTCACCTTACATCTTATGTATTCATGTGTAATGTGTTTATGTGTTGATTTCATATGCATTTTTTATTATGGTTTATGGTTGATGATGCTTATATGTTGATAATTTACTCTCATGTTTATATGGCATTGGCTAAATAATGCATGATTCAGTTAATAATTGTAAAAGAAGGGAAAAAGTGGTTAAAATGATCCATTCGATAAAATACTAACTCACTCCCCCTCTCAGTATTGTCACACTTACAACAATGCCCACCAGAGTTGAGAACTATAGTTAATGTTACAACTAGGGGTTGACTAAGGTAGTCAATGACATCATCAATTCTAGTCTTCTTGTATTTTATGTTGGAATGGAATTGTCATAGGTATGTTGACCATTTATGATGGTGGTTATTTAGTAACTTCCATTGTGTCTACATAAATTATATAGGTTTGTGACCATTGTAGATTACCGTCTCCTTCGCTAAAATATGATGTTCTTTTTGTCATTAGCCTACATGATGGAAAACATCTCTTTATCATAGGTGGGATATACCCAAACACTATCAGAGAGAATTTCAAAGTGATATTCCATTGAATGTTCGTTCTAAACAAGGACTCGACCAACTGCATGGTTAAAGGAATTTGTCTCAATCTCGAATGGTTGTTGCAGATCTAGTAGGATTAGACAAGTGCACAGAAAATGTGGTGTTTTAGTTCATAAAATTCCTTCTATCATAACTCATAATAAAAATATCCTCCTTTGTTTCACCCTTTTTCAATTGACTTAAGGGCCAAGTGATATAGGAGAACCCCAACAAGAATATCTGAGAGAAGTTACTAAGGCCCAAGAAGTTGTGAAGCTCTGTTAGAGTCATCGGGACTCTCCATTCTTGAATGACTTGGATCTTGGATAGATCCACATTCACAACATTCTTATTAATAATCTATCCTAGGCATTCGACCTTGTTCATGAAAAATGAATGTTTTTCCAAGTTAGCACATCACTTTTTCTACTCCAGAGTGTGAAGAAAACAATGAATATGCTGCAAATGTTTTCCCAACTCTTGTTGAAGCAAGGATATCATCCAACTACAGAACCATAAAAGAGTTGCTGAAAGGCTGCACGATATCATCTATCAACCTCTTGAAAGTTGTCATATAATTTTCCAAACTAAATGACAAACCACTAAAGAATACCCTCAGAATTCAAAGTAGTCATCCATACAATAGCTAATTATATTAGGACATGGTTGCAACTACACTTCTAACCAATCTTACTAAACTTCTTGGCCACCTTGAGCTAGTCAAGAAGGTTTTTAACCTAGGTAATTGGGTACTGGTTATTGTTGAGCCTCAAAATTACTCTTTCCCTAACAACTCTTCTCATTCCTTTTCTTTTCTTTTCCATAAGAAAGATGTGTTCTCATCACTAATAATTGGTATATACTGTCTTGAGGAGGGCATTTAGTGATTTACATATTATGCTTTTTATGTTTTGCTGTTTGAATAAATTTTTGTATATTAGCTATGGAACGCAACCTATTTTGTAGCTAACTGGTTGTTTCGTAGCTACTTCCATGCTCTAAAAGGTTCTAGGTGTGAGAAGGAGAAACTAGCCACATGGGGAGCTTTGAAATCATCATGACATGGACCCTGTCTTATTCATTCATCCCAGGTCGACAAAGAAGATGGCATAAGACTACGGTCAATGGATAAGTCAAACGAAAAGAGATTGAGGGTAACAAGAATTTGTTTTGTGGTTAATTAATATGTTTCACAGTGATGGGAAGCATTATCCAGAGCAACTACCTATACCTACAGACTCCAACAACCACCTTGTCTTGGATTTATTCCTCCAACAGTCGAGGAAGAAATTCCGCATATCTGTCTTCTACGCGTTTGGCTGTAGCATGCTTTTCCCCACAAACAATTATATGATTTTTCTTATAAATACTTGTGTAAAGGACTGAAAAAGCTAGCATTAATAGTAATGTTTTTTATGTGAAATCGAAGTTCAAGACTCTGTAATTTTTGGACATTTTTTGTCCCTATTTTAATATGAGAAGACCGTATGTTTTTATGAACATATGAAGGATTTTTCTTGGATTTGATTGAGCAATCATAGCCTAATCAGTTGCAGAGGGCCCCTGCACTGAAGAGGTTTTATTTAATTTATTTGTCTTCTTCTTGTTAACTGTAAATTCATCATTTTCTTTCTGAAACAATGTTTAGAATCATTTTTCTTACTAACAGTGTTTATAATTTAGAGTAGTTTCCATTAGCTTGATTTCTTTTTAGTTCTTATCAGTAGTTTAGAAGATAGAACTCAATAGTGTAATCCTGTTTCTTCAATAAAAACTAGCCTTGTTTCAGGATGAGAGTAGGATTGAAGAATGATAAGGATACATTGTTGGATAGTTTACTTCATTTACTATTTTGCTAGTTTAAATTCTTAGCTAAACTGATCAATGTAATTTACTGTCTTTGACATTTCATTTTTAGTTCAAAATACTAACTCATGGTGCTAATGAATGTTTATGGAAAACCCTTCAAGTTGATAATTCATCCTTAACTAAGTGGTTGAACATTTCACATATGCAATGAGTTATTTCTGCATCTCCATATTTGCTTTCTATTAGATTAATGAAGTACAAAATTATTCAATCGTCATCCCAAGGAGACTTTCTCCCAAAATTGAGAGGCAGAGTAACCAAGTATTTCATTTAGTTTTATTTCTGTAATTGGTTAGATATCAATTTCACTGTCAGTTTTTTCATGATTTGGAAATAATGGTAAAATAAGAATATAAACTTTGTTTTCATTTCTTTCTTAGCTTTGTTTATATATCTTTCTTAGCTCTGTTTTCATTTTTAAACTTTGAGCAGTCTTTAAGAGAGTTAGATTTAGTTTTGATAATTTACATTGTAAATCATTAGGAATTAAAAGACTAAAAACCCCCAAAAAAACATAAAACATAAAAACAACAAAGTAAGAAGGGTTAGCTAGCACAAACAGTGCACTACAGTTCATCAATTTACGATACCTGGATTGATAATTCATGTAGAGAAATTTAGGACACTAAACTCACCAAACAGTTATTCACTATGATTTTGTGTAGGGAAAAATAATTAATTTTTAGTTAGTAGGTCCTATTTTTATTTTGCATTTATACAATTGGGCTTCCATGGGCTAAGAAATTTGGTCAGATGTGCCTTATTTAGAGCATCTCTTTCACTTGTTGCTTGATATCATTATTTTCAATAAGAGAGTAGTGGTAGATTGGCTGATTGCGTAGAGGTCTATTTTGGGTCAATTTGATTGAATGCTTGACATGAGAGTACAAAGCTACCCTAATGGTTGAAGAGAAGATGTCATTGTATTGTTCCATGACCTTGTCCATTGTCCTCTATTGCATGGAGGAGCACTTTATGGAGGTCATGGATGTGGCCACAATATTCCCCTTACTTTGAGAGTGAATCAATAAGAATAAAACTTTCCTAATTTTGGACATGATCTTACTACATTGCTTAAAAAATATCAAAGAAATGGAAGTAGGCAAGTCTACCTCCAGTATCCTATATATTTGTCTACCAAAATTAATAATAACACTACAAGGTCTAGACTCCTATATAACACGATGCTTCCACAAGTATCATTGGACTAAAATAACATCACAAATTTCAAGTGGACAAATATCACATAATGCATCACCGTTGAGGTGATTGATGTCTTAGGATAAGTGACACTATTGGCTAAGGCAAACATCTCACCCTTTTTAGAGCTACTTAATGTTGTATGGCTATCGGTGTGATGTTGTTGGTAGGCCCAACAACGTTAAAAAATCTACAACAATGATATTCACTTGACTCTCACTATCAATAATGAAAGGTAGTGGATCACCCTTCACCCACATATGTAATTGAAAGAGTTTCTCACCTTCCTTTAGATATTCGAGCTCATTTGGTGCACCACGGTCATGGAAATGATGTGTTTGGGTTCTACGTCAATGATATTTTTCCCCTTGTTATGGTATAGCTCATATAAAGAACATACATCTGACTCTGATCCTTTTAGTTTGGTCAATAATGATTTCCTTATGCAACATTGATTAGAGTTATGAGAGGATATCTTCTGCAACTCACACCACTTTCCCATATGTTTATTCATCTTCCCATTACTATTCCTTGTTTGTGGCAAAAATCAGTTATCCTTGGGTGGTTTTCTCTAGCTCTATTCATGATTATGTGATTTGGGGATTACCTTGGCATACTTCTATTATGAGGGATTCACAAATAAAAAGTAACTCTTCTTTTATTAAAACTTTTACTCAATTGTGACAACATACGGAGTTGTTATGCCAAGTGAATAAATGTCTAATAAATCCATTTTCATATAAATTTGTTTATGTAGAAATGCAAAATACTTGAGCACTAGATGTTTCTAAGAGTCTTATATACCCAAGTTGGTGCATAAGGTGTGAAATTTTGTGAACTCTACCACTACTTGGACCCTCTCCTACCGTAGTGTGGTCCATATCATGTGATGGTCTTCAAAGCTTCTAATGGGGTGATATTTTTCCTTAACAATTTCCCTAAAAGAGTCACAAGTTAGTGAAATTGAAAATAGTGTGGATTCCTCCATGTCCTCTCATGGTAAGTTTCCCACCAATCCTTGAGATGGGGGCAGCCTTCAAGAGTGAAAAGGTAATATTTTCTCTATGAGAAAAATTGTGCATTGAAAAGTATCCTTCTATATAATTTAACCATTTGTCCAAAGCATTGACATCTATATGGCCTTCAAATATAGGAATATGAAAATTAACTTATACCTTGAAGGGAGTTACACCTTAAATGTGACCACTTGATGAATATGCATCCTCTATTGGAATCCATCGAAGGATCTCATAAAAATTATCCATCAATTATTCCTTTTTCACTCGAGGGATTCTTGGAGAAATTGTTTAATGTAATATCCTATTGTCTCATCCCTATTTTCTTCTGCCATGTGAGGCTAATGAGGTTAGAGAGGAACGCCTTGCAAGGGCTCAAGAAGTTTGAGTCTCAACTCCCTATACACTGACCTCATTGGGGACATGAACTAAAAGATAGATGAAAAGTAGATTAATCTAATACCACTAACATCAAAATATGACGGGAATGAAATGGTACAAAAATTGGTAACCAAAATATATAGATATAGTGAAACTTGAATTTTATTAATAAATAGAATGTGATAAAACTACATAAATATAGAATGAAGACAAACTAGCTTGAGCGATGGTAGATTATCTTTGAGAAGAGATGTGATGTCTATGTGCCTTCACTACATTATCTTACAATGAGGCTACAAGGAATTTTTATCATAAAGAAGCAATAAGAAAACCATAAACATCCAAAAAGCCTAACCCTAGGAGATGAAGCACCAAAAGGCTTATGGGCCGTGATAGGGTATGTTGGAATTCCAACTTCCTAGGGTCCTAACTACGACATATGATCTCAGTTTGAGGAACTTGGTATCCCATTAGAAATATATTTATCGAGAAGTATATTTTCCAATTAGACTTGGAAAACTATGAATGTCAAGTATTTGTTTCGCTAAAAAAAATTCTTTAGAACCACAAAATGACTTTCGAAGTTCAAGACCAAAATAACTGCACAAAATTTAACAAAATTAAAAAATATTGTGTGAACCATTGGAAATATGGTGTGTGACCATCGATATCCACCAAGATTACAAATTGGACATGCTCAAGGGTAATTTTTGAAATGTCACATTGTCGAACAAGAAGTCACACCATAATAACTTTGTCATTGAGAGGTTGTGCATGTTTCACCTCTCTAATTTCATCTATACTATTATTAGCTCCAAGAAAATATATCATCATGTGATCATCGAAAAAAAATTCTTCAGACATAATAGTCATGGGAGATTCATCTATTGTACTAGAACTTAGAATCTCCTTTTCTAAAAATCTATGTATTTCCATACCTACCCTTTCCTTTTTCCTTGTTTCAATGATCTTTTCTATGGGGCTTTTTCCTTTACAACAAAATTTTATAACTATGAGGTTTCCCATTTTTAAATGAATTGAAGTTACAAGGAGCAAAATTTGCCTTGCAAATACAAATAGAGATACAAATTGTCTTTGAGTTACAAAAATTGTCATCCAATTACACAAGAAGATAATGATTATCTTCCAGTCTTACAGAAGAGGACAACATTTGTTTTCTAGTTCCTCAACAAGAGGATAATTGTTCTGAAATTACTAAAATTCCCTTCCAATTTTACATTAAATTTTTATTGTAGTTATATGATAAGACAAAAATTTGATTCCCAATATCACAAGTATATTTGAGCATTCTCTCCAATTACATAAAAAATCGTATCTAGTGTTCACATATTTATTTCTCTTTTATGCTTAGTCACTAGATTATCATTTGTTGAGATAGTAGAAAGCAATTGTATTAGATAAAATCACTAGCATAGACTAGTGTATATGTGTTGGCTTAGGGCATCTTGACCTAGGTTCAGAGTTAGCTGTGCCAACTAAAAAAAACCCTACACTACTAGCCCTTTCAGAAAAAACCCGTGTAGCACAGGCTGCACTCTCACCCGAAGCAATATGGGGGGATGGAAGAACCAAGTTTCTGCATCCAGAGAGTAGTGTGACGTCTTCCCTTGCCTCAGATTTGCTTTCGAATAGATTTATAAACTCTTAGGGCTCGTTACTACAACTTTGTTAAACAACCTTCAAACCTTTGCAAAGGTCTACGATAAGTCCTTGCAAACCTTTAACAGTTAATTTACCTACCTACGCACATTAGAAAGCAATCCCAAATTGGCGTTCTTGCAGATCTACTTATATTATTAATAAACGTAAGAGGACTCACCCGAACGTATCTCAACATGCATTGCATACATTATTAAGATTTATTCAAGAGAATCGCATAAAATTCGAGCAATATTTCATAAAACAAGTCATTCATTAACAACATATAACATAAATAGACATGAACATAAATACTCGATAATTCTTTAGAAACTTGTCTTCATTGATCTTTAATTCAAGGATTACAGACTCAAACTTGCCTGCACACATAGCTTCAAGTGTCTGTGCACTCATTTGTGGACTGTACGAAGGCTTCTGTGCACTCAGCTACAGAGCCTTTCTTCTTCTAAGCCTTCCATAGCCCTTCGCTCTCATATCTCACCCCCTTCTCCTCTACTACCTAAGACACACCTATTTATAGTATTTTTCATATACTTCCATGGACCACGAACCATGGGTCAATCTCAAAATTGACTGAAAAATTATCCAAAACAAGGGGCTAAGCCCCTTTGACTCGTACTCATCTATAAGCTCTACATCCATAAATCATGGATACTTTACATTATTTACAAAATTGTACCAAAATTTGGGTTATCTTAACCCCAAACTAACCCAGGGGACCCCATGCCAACAGGCCTCCATCACAAAGATCGTGACTCACCCTCGAGTCACACTGTTGGCATCATGATCTTACAGTAAAGATCTCCCACTCCACCTAGATCACTGCAACTTCAGAATCACTCTATTTCGCTTCCTGTTGAACCTCCTCGACCAATTTTTCGGTAGCTGGTCCTTCTACTACCAACCTCATCATTTACTGTGTATGTTGTTGTCCCTTAAGCTTACCTTGAATAGAATTTGTGACCCAATAAGCCTCCTCCAATCAAGGGTACGACCTGGCCTTTAGAAAGGCCTCTTTCTTTTATGCTTCCTCTACCTATGCCAATAGATGCTTTCCTTCCTGTAAATTGGTAAGGCGTTGCGTTGGTGCCAAGGTGCATGTAGTCTCCCTGGCCTTATCATCTTGTTGTTGCCTCTTCCTTACCTCTATGTTCAATGTCTGCAGGTTTGGGTCCTCCTACAGATTGGTTAACAACTCTATAGCCTTATCAAATAGCGTCACACAGTCAGTGACTATGGCATCCAAGGTAGCCATGCCTTCATTAATTGCAACTCTGCGCTACTCCCAGACCTCAGGAAAAGTTATGGGTTGCAACTTTAATTACAACTCTGCAATATTCATGTTGAGCTCAAAAATGACTCGTCCAATTTCTACTCTAGCCTCACCCACTGCAACGGCTAATTTTCTAGCTTTGGCTTCTAGTTGTGCATCCTCCGGGATGTGAAGTTTAGGAATTGACTTACATGCCTTCGCTACTACCAGCTCCATACGTGAACTACGCACCTGTAGTACCTCCTTTTCCTTTAGAGGATGTGTCTTCTCAACGAACAGTTGTTGATTGTTGACTTTCAACTCACTAACGGAAGTGAGTGCTCGTTGTTCTGTGATCCTGAGCTCTTCCAAGAACCCCTCATGTAATGTATGTAAGGACTCAAGTGGCAGTGTGACAAGGTTCAGTCCCATGTTTTTTACTGTGTTAAACATCGTGAGTTGTTCATTAATATCGACACAGATTGATCCTTCTGGCAAAGGGAAGAATCTGACATCCTGCATCTAGTCTATCTCCATGACTATACTCTTTCCTAAAGTCAGACCGATTTGCACGCCACTCGCGTGTCAGACAGTTTCCTAAATTCTAGTTGCTTGGAGCTGCAACTCACGCAGATCCTTCTGGACGCCCCCAAGCATTTGTATGTATTGCTACTCGAACTGTTGTAGCACTTTGGTTGTGGTGTCCCAAATTTTATCGCCAATCTCATCAAGATCGCCCTTTGTTAATGCCATGGGAAAACCCCATGTTTTATCAAATTTATTCTTCTTCCATGTTTCACCCTTGTACTCCATGCCACATATTTTCAAAATAAAGGGGGTGTGCTGCCCTTCATTGCCTCTGTCACCTTATCCTCAAAGCTCTTCTTCCTCTGTCTCCAGTGAAGGTGAATTATCACCTTTCTGTGACTCACACTACTCTTGTTCCACCTGCTCCTTAGCAGTGCGTGGTTTCTCTAAGAGATCCATTTCTGCAACTTCCTTATTTTTTTGTTCTGCTAGGGTATTCACAACTTTCTTAGCAGCCTCCTTTCCTTTCCGCACAGCAGAACTTTCCATGCCCATGTTTGTTCTAACATCTACTTATGACGGGGCACAAAAAACTATAGGCCATACCCCTACAACCTCTTGCACATCCATTTATGTCACCAAATAGGGAAACTGGTGCCATTTCTGCTTTAGATCCTTTCATGCTTGGATGTAGACTCTATGGAAGTCAACCTTGAACACCGCATAGGTTGACAGATGCGTGAATAAGGTTGGGGACAAATTTGGACATTGATTGATTGCCATATGGAAATCCATCTCGATAAAGGTCCAAAATATCTTTTTTCCTGTGATATGCGCAACATCCCTCGTAACCCATGAAGAGGTGAATTATGCTACCTCTAGAAATCCTACCTCGAGCGAAGGAAATTGGCTATCCTCTGGAAATATCCATACGATAAGCACAATTGATATTAATAACCAAGCGTAGTGGAGCACATTGGTTCCCTCTTAGAGCTCGCAGCAGTTTGCTAGGAACTCCTGACAGAGGTATCGGGCCCATTTAAATTGTATGCCTTTTGAGCACTGAGCAGCAAGTGAAACTACTAGCGCTGGAACTTTGTCCGCGTGGAATTTTCTCATGACCTTTCCTGCTAAAATATGGGAAGAAAATTGAACTTTCTAGGCTGTAATAGAGGTAATGGAATACCCTCGCAATTTCTTGAGGAGGTCGTATCCCTTCTTCATCTTGTTTGCAAGCTCTTTCTCCCAGTATTCCATCCAAACTCCTTGGCAAGGTTCAAACCCTTGTAAGGAAGCCGTGTGACTATATGAATCAACATGTCCATGATGGGGATAGGCTCTCCTAGCCATAAGCACCCAATGTGCACCAGTATGAGGTGATGGTGCACACATATCGTATTAATGGGGGTGCATGATAATGTGGCACCAAAAGCAAATTGGCACCAAAAGCAAAGTGAGCAACCTTGATTGCTCAACACCATGGACCCTTTCCATCATCTCCAATGTTGTAACACCTATTTCTTCATAATAGAACTTCCACATATATTCGTTTGTCACCAAATGTGGAAACTTAGTGTGATTCGCGAGGTCCCAAGCCTCCATTTTTAACAATGGGATCCTCGCGATCCAAGGACCTTCGAAAGGGACTTTCACAGGTAGCAGGGGCATGGATACTATAAATATCTCGGTATCCAGGTCCTTTGTGACCTTTGCTTTTCTGTTTTGCAGAGGGATATACTTAGGTATCCTCATTATGGGTTCCACTCCTTCAGCATCAATATCCTCTCTTACCTGGAATTCTTCTACCTCCAGGTCCATTACTCTTTCTATTTGCTTATCTTTCTTCTATTTTTCCTATGTTTCGATATGCTTCCTTTTTCATGCATGCACCAACATCAACTTCTTCTTCTGGTCCTAGTGTGTCGAACACAACAACTTTCGAACTCAGGGCTTTAGCTAGGTTAGTGGTAGTCATTCTCTCCATAAATAGCTCGCGGGCTATAGGAGAAAAGTTTTCTCATGACAAGAATTGTTGCCAGAATGCTCGGCTCATAAGCAACAGCTAGTGAAATGCAACAACAAACCTTAGAGCGCAAAGTGTTCTCTGTTGGAATGGAATGTGTAATTTATAGGGGTTTTTGAATTCTAATCCGACCATTCTCACCAAATTTTGATAATAAATGTTGTTTTGTTGGTAGATCTTCAAATATTTTTTCCTTAATTGTTTCCACCCCTCTCCACTTAACTGTCTTCTAGCTGTCAAGTCATGAATAGCAACTCCAATGGTCATTTTCCTGCTAAGTTGCATGGTACTTTCCCTTCCAATGTAACCTCTTGAGCGCAGATTCATTGGTTGCATCTTCATCATTCTCCGCGCAACTTGCTTGCTTCATTTTCCACCAAGTTGGGCAGCGTAGTTTATAATCACGCACTCCCTTGTAACTACCTAGAGCACTAAGACTATCCTACTACTAGATAGTCATTGTGTAGGATCCCTTGTATGCAACATCAATCTTCTCCCATTCACTTGACCCAGAAAGGGTTCCCCATTCAGCTTCACGAGCTAAATTGTGCCACCATCTGTAATTTATTTGACAATATATGGCCCTAACCAATGCATTTGGAATTTGCCTAGAAATTTAGTGAATTTACTATCATATAAGAGGACAAGATCATTTACCTTCAATATGCAAAGCTTGATATGGCAATCATGCCACGCCTTTTTGCGTTCCTTTTGTACTTATTGATGGAATCCTGCCAAAAATTGATCTTCATCGAGCTCCATCAGGTGCATCAGTCATTCCTCCAAGGAATCGTGATCCACCATATTCGTGAAAGCTGCAATGTGAAGACTACGCACAATGTATTCCATCGTCATTATGGCTTCGACCCGATATACTAATCTGAATGGTGTTTTCCCTGTAAAATTCTTACAAGTAGTCTTTTAAGCCCATAGTACTGCAGGTATATGCACATCCTAGTCGTTTTGCTACGCATTGTAGATCTTCATTAGCGTGTTCTCCAAAATATTGTTAAAGGCTTCAACAGTTTCATTTGCTTGTGGGTGATATGGTGTACTCTTGTGATGGTAGATCTAGAATTCCTCAGTCAACGTGCTGATCGTTTCGTTCAGAAAGTGTGTACCCCTATCACTCATCAACAATTTTTGGTAGCCAAATCTAGTTAAGACATACTCAAACAAGAACTTTGTTGTTGTAGCCCCTGTACAATCCTTAACTAGTTGTGCTTCTGCCCATCTGGTTAGATATTCCATCACCGTGATAATATAACGTGCACCCATTTTCTTTCTAAGGGGCTAAATTTGCCCAAAAAAATCAATCGCCCACTTCTCAAAGGGTTGCAAAGGTACTTGAGGACGTAGTGGTAACTCATCTCTTCTCGATGGTTTGCCAGTTCTTTGACATGCATCGCATGCCTTATAGTATGCCTTGGAGTCCTTGTGTAGTTTTGAGCACCATAGACCTCTGTGAAAAATCTTCTGCACAGTTGCTTTTCCTACATAATGGCCTCCTGCACCTCCCCTGTGAGCTTCAGTGAGAATGTTGTCCTACTCAAAGTCCGGCACATATCTTCACAATATTTCATTAGTATCCATTTTATACAAATGTCCCAAAATAACTAAAAAAATTTCCGTGTGCACTGCTAAATCCTTCTTCTGTTGACATCTATATCCTTCTAGTGCCATCCCCATAGTTAAGAAGTGAATAATTTATGCAAAATGGTCATCCGCTACACACACTGCAAAGAGCTAAACATCTGGAAACCCTTCCTCCAGATTACTAGGTTCCTCTCCTATTTCAATCTGTGACATATGGTCAGGTCCCACATCTAACCTTCCTGGATTCACAATGAATTCAAAGTCATATTCCTGAAATAATAGCAACCATATGTAGATCTTCCCCCCCAACATAGGCTTGTTGACAAAGTATTTGAAGGGGGAATGATCAGTACACATCTTGAAATGCCCTCCTAACAGATAATGCCTGAATTTCTATAGCGCGTATACCATGGCCAACCCTTTGCGCTCAGTCCTTGAATACTTTTTCTTAGCCTTCGATAACTTGCTACTTGCAAAGGTTATAGGATTGTCCATTTCACCTTCACCAGCCTATGTTAACACTACACCCAATGTAATTCAAGAGGCATCCACATGTACATGAAACTCCTTTTTCCAATCGAGAAACACTAAGATCGATGCAATGACCATCTTTTCTTTCAACACCTCTAAGTTGTGCTAACATTCTTCATCCCAACAGGTTATCATGTCCTTCTTTAGCAGTTTCTCCACAGGCACAGTAATTTGAGCATATGATTTAATAAACTTTTTATAGTATCATGTACGTCCCAGCGTTGTGCATAGCTGCTTAATTTTCCTAGGGGCCTCCAAGTTTACAATTCCTGCAATATTTATAGGGTCCACCATCAATCCTTGCTTTCACACCAGATGACCCAGCAAGATAACAAAAGGAACACAGAATATGCATTTTTCAAATTTAGCGTGATCTGGTATCTGCGACATGTATCCAACATTAGGTGCAGACTTTCTACATGGCACTTCACTAATTAAAACATTGTTTAGTCATCAAAGTATACCTCCAGAAAATTATGAATGAACTCCTTGAGCATTGCGATGACTACACAGGAAAATATCACAAGCACATTCTTTAGTCCAAATAGCATCACAATGTACTAGAAATAACCCCACTCCATCGTGAAGGTTGTTTTGCTTCTATCTCTTGGCACAATCTTGATTTGATGATACCATGATGACCCATCAGTAAAGAAATATGCCTCCTTCCCTCCAAAATTGTCTAGCACTTTGTCTGTGAACGATGTCGGAAATAGATCGTGGGCACATGCATCATTAAGCTTCCGTAGATCTACGCATATCCTTATTTCTCCTTTTTGTTTCCTTTCTTAAACCACCATCAGGCTCACCTAGTCAAATTCTTCAACAGGCTCTATGAGGTCTGCCTCCAGTGCCTTATCCAGCTCTTGGCGAACCTTTTCCTTATACTTAGGATTAAGGCGATAAGGCCTTTTTTTAACAGGCTTCGCATCTTGATTTAGTGTGATCTTCATAATTCCAAAGTCACCAATTATTCCCTTTAGATCTGAAAACTTAGTTGGAAAGATACCCTCGTATTCACGGAGTTATTCAACAACTTTATCTACTGTAGTGTCACCACAGTAATCTCTAATTTTCATGAAATTCAGTTTTTCCTTAGTGCCATTGTTTACTTGCTTTGTTTTAAAAGCTACGGAGATGTTTGGGTTTTATATTTATGGCCCCTCTACTTTGCGATTTACTTCAGCTTCTGGAATATTGATATTCCTAGGGTCTTCTTATTCCTCTTCAGTGGTCACCTTATAGCATTCTAGTGCATGTCGTAGCTAGGTGCTCTAGTCTAGTTGGGTCCATACCATAGGTTTCATCAATGTTCTGAAGATAACCACTTTAATTTCCTGAAGTGCTGCATCGATGCTCTCAAACCCATGCTCAAAACTAAAAACCAATAAGAATATTCTGTAGTGCCATGATGGAGCTCCATTTGCAGATATCAGTTCATGGGAATTGTATCCAAGGTATGGAAATCTATGTGTACCCACTCTGGCTATAGTTGTGTTCCCCATGCTTTAGTCCATTTCACTAGGTGATCATGTGATTGTCCCTTCCATTATATTTCTCAGTCATTTTGGTGTTAGTATGCCCATATTGTAGCTTCATCATTCATTTGTAATCTCGCCATCCAGCAAAACTATCCTTATGTGTACCCCACCATCATGCAGGTGTAGCGTGCAGTGCCAATACTAATGCTTGGAAGTGGTGGTCGTTAAGGACTTCTGTCTCAAATTCGTCCAAAAAAGGTCTATGTTAGTTAAACCATCATAATAAGGTAATTTTCTTACCTCTGACGAAACACAACGCAATGACTTCATCATCATATTGCATCGCAATGTAGACACTTCATGCAAGTGATTTTTCCAATGCTATAACTCCTCATCTGAATTAGAGGTGCAGGAACTCTCTTGGTCCCATGCAATCTGTCCATCTGCCATTGGATTAATCTAGTCCTGATCCCACACTATTATCTTGTAAGTCTGGTCTAGTTCATCATCACTTCCTTCATAATCACGTACTGGTTCAGTATAGCACACCCCTTCTGCAAGATCTAGTGGCACTATAACCTGTAGCAACTTTATTTCAAATGACATCCTCCTTTTCTTCAAATTAATGACCCCATTCATGTCAATAGCCCAGTCAATTCCCAGGAGCACGGGGTAGGGATTATTGTCGTCAATGATTTGTATAACCTCAAAATCGGCCAGTGCATTCGTACCTCCTATATCAACTGTTACTCCAGATAACCATCCAATGGGGATGATTTTCTGTTGGTTTTCCATCCTAAGCTAAATCAGAGACTACTGCAGTGCAGGTCTCCCCATCATTTCCCATGTTTGTTTCAGTAATACGTTCGCATCAGACCCCAGATTCAAATTACCTATTCCATCTCATAATCGCCTATCTACGTGATTTGCCAAATCTTGCACCTTGTTCATGCCTTATGTTTTCCAAGTTTTCTGACCACTCAGTTTCCATTAGGGACTTTCTCTTTGTTGATGCATTTATTTATTAATTCCTGTAGGCCTTCCATAGCCTTGTTATTGCACAACAGTTTCATGCAGGTCTTCATAAACGTAGCGAGTACAAAGGAATCAACCTCTACAGGCATGTTGATTTCTGCATCTTGTCCTGGCTCCCTGAGGTGGAGGCCTCAGCATAGCTCTTCTTGGCTTCCATAAACGTTTCCTTAGCGCTATCCATATCTAGTTGGATTCTTTCTTTGGAACTTTTTGTTAGAAAATTATATATTATAGAGAAATGGAACACTTAAAATATTGGAGAAATATAAACACAGAAAACGCATAAAACAAGAGAGACACAGATATACGTGGTTCACCCTATTTGGGTTATATCCACAGAGAAACAACAAGTCCTTCCTTTTATATTATCAAGAAAACTAAAGAGATACAACTTACAACAGATCCGTTGTAATTCACTTTTTTCTCTCAGTCTCCTCTCTCTTCCTCACACAAATTACAGATATACATAGACGCAATACAATTCCCTCATATATAGCAAGGGGTTTCCTTCTAGGGAAGAAAAACCCTAAATTAAACATAACTTCTTCCGTCAGATCTCCACCTAATGAACGACCCAGATTGACTATGAAATTACAACATTTTACAAGGCAATTTTACATCTATTTTTAGCTTTGGGGAACTGCCCCCAATCCCCCGCCAGGGGGGGTGCTCCCAAAGGTCACAACCACCCCCCTAGACCTCCCCTGCAGTGAATATTTTATGGGTGGCATTGCTGCCCCATTACGAACTGGGGTCCAATGTGGAAATTCCTTTGAATACATAAGATAATCAGTCTCCACACCCAACAATCTCCCACTTGGAGACTGATTATAGTAAGTACACCGCTACTTCATTTGCTAGACAATGACTACACTTTGGACCATATTATTTCTCGTCTCTTCATCATAGTTGAAGATCAATTGAAACTGAGAAGATTCTTAGTTTCTCCCTAGTTACAACTTTTCTTAACATATATGCAAGATTTTGGCTAGTGTGTATCTTTTGCAGCTTCAACTGTCCATCTTCCAACACTGACCATATGAAATGGTACTTGAGTTGTATATGTTTAGTCTTGGAATGAAATGTAGAGTTCTTTGCAAGGTGTATGGAACTCTGGTTGTCACTGTATAACCTACCCAAGTCCTTCTTCTTACCCAATTCATCAAGAAACCTTTGTAACCAAATCATTTCTTTACTAGCCTCTATAGCAGCAAATACTCTGCTTCTGTTTCTGAGAGTGCAACAACACTTTGCAGTTTTGAGACCCAACTGACAACCATTCCACCTACAGTAAACACATACCCTGTTGTGCTCCTCTTGTTATCTCTATCACCTACCATATTTGCATCAACATATCCTTGTAGAGAAATGTTTGAACCACCAAATCATAATGCTTGATATGTGGTACCTCTCAAATACCTGAGAATCCACTTCACCACCATCCAATGTTCAACTCCCACTGCATGTGCAATATTAGACCTTGTGCAAACCATTGTATAGATTAAGCTTCCAACTGTTGATGCATATGGAACTTTAGACATATGATCCATTTCTTCCTAAGTCTTGAGACACTCCTCCTTAATTAATTTGAAATGGCTAGCCAAAGGTATACTAACTAGTTTTGCATTATGCATATTAAACCTTTTCAACACCTTTTCTATATACTCACTTTGAGACAATGTTAGTTTGCAAATTTTCCCGTCTCTATTTATTCTCATACCAAGGATTTGTTTTGCAACACCCAAATCCTTAATTGAAAATGAGTTTGCCAATTTTCTTTTGAGCACGTTTATTTCCTACATGTTAGAACCTACAACAAGCATGTAATCTACATACAATAAAAATATAATATAACTGCCATCATTTTTCCTTTTGAGATAAATATAATGATCAGAGTGACATCTAGTATAACCTTGTTCAGACATAAACTTGTCAAATTTTAGATACCACTACCTTGGAGCCTGTTTTAAGCCATACAATCCCTTCTTCAACCTGCACACTAGTTTCTCCTTCCATTTTACCTCATATCCTTGAGGCTGCTGCATATATATGTCTTCCTCCAAATCCCCATGGAGAAAGGTTGTCTTTACATCTAACTACTCAAGATGCAAATCTTCATCTGCTACTAGTGTTAAAATAGTTCAGATTGAAGTCATTTTAACAATAGGAGAAAATATCTCATCAAAGACTATACCATTTTTCTATGCAAACCCTTTCACCACAAGTCTAGCTTTATACCTTTTTCTACCTCAATCTTCTTCCTTAAACATGTAAACCCATTTATTCTTCAATGTTGTTTTACCTACAGGCAACCTGACTAAGTCCCAAGTCTGGTTATATGGTAAGGAGTCCACCTCTTCTTTCATGGCTTTCTCACATTGGTTTCTACCTTCACTACTTCTTCATAACATTATGGTTCACTAGAATTAGTGAAGAATACATAATATAATGAAGGAGAGTATCATTTAGGGGGTCTACTTATCCAGGTAGATCTTCTAACACCACTTTTAGGTGTTTGAGATTCTTGTTGTTGTTTTGGCCGTTGATCATTATGATTTTTAGGCACCATCACCTTTTCTGTGATCTCCTCAAGCACTGTGTATTCTTTGTTTTCTGTTTCCTATTTCTTTTCCTGCAACTGATCCTTATTCAAAACCTTTTCATTGAATATGACATCTTTGATCCTAATGATTTTGTGTTTTTCATTATCATAAAAGAGATAACCAAAATCATTAACACCATATCCAATAAAGGTACATTTTTTTATTTTGCCTCAAGCTTTGTTCTATGTTCTTTATTAATGTGGACAAAGGCTTCACAACCAAAAGTCTTTAAAAAAAGTAGTTTACCTTTTTACCTATCCATGCCTCCTCTGGAATACCACCATCCAAGGAACTTGAAGGCCCTCTATTTATTATATAAACAACAATATCTATAGCATCTGCCCAAAATTGTAAAGGCAATCCTACATGCAATTTCATGCACCTTGCATGCTCCATGGTTGTCCTGTTCATCGTTTCTGACACACCATTTTCTTGTGGTGTTCCTAGAACTATCTTTTCTCTGCAATATCATTCTTGAAATAGTACCTATCAAACTCCTTGTTGCAATATTCATCTCTATTGTCTGATATGAGATATTTTAACCTTTTTCTTGTCTCATTTTCAACCAAAGCTTTCCATTTCTTAAAAGTACAAATACATCAAATTTATTTTGAATACAATAAATCCAGGTTTTTTTGGTTGCATCATCAATAAAAGTAACATAATAATGAGAGCCACCAACAGATGATACCTGAGAAGGTCCCCATACATCTGTATGCACAAACTCTAATTTTTTGCTATTCTTTTCTTTCCCAACTCCGAGGAATCTTACTCTCTTCTGTTTTCCATAAACACAATTCTCACATAATTTTAAATCAACACGCTTCAAACTTGGCAAAAAATTTCTTGAGTGAAGAATCTGCATCCACTTCTCACTCCTGTGCCTGAGCCTATGATGCCACAATGCCATATCTTCTCCTGCAGAGGTTAAAGCGTTAACATAATTAGAAATACCATTGCATAAATACAAGGTAGCAACCTTTTCTCCTTTTGCTATTACCGGGGATCCTTTAGTGACCTTCTAGGTTTTATCTATAAAAGTAGTCACACAGCCTTCACCTCCCAAATGCCCTATTGAAATAAGAATTTTCTTTAGAACTGGAACATGCCTTACCTCCTTCAATAGCCATTTATTTCCATTCTACTGTTTTATAAAAATAGTACCCATTCCAATGATTTGCAGGGTTTATCGTCACCCAATCGAACCTGTCCAAAATCTCCTTGAACATAATCATGAAATTTTTTCCTATCAGGTGTGGCATGGAATGAGGCCCCTGAATCTACCACAAAGGCATCAATAATATTTTCTAAAGAAAGAACCAAAGTATCTTGCAACACATCACCTAACACCTTCGCTTCATGATGGTTTTCTTGTTGCACATCTCCTTCTTTTCCTTTCAATACTTGTTGTATTTCTTCAAGTGTCCTTTCTTCCTGCATTTCCAACACAGTATCCCCGATCTGGACTCGAATCTATCTTTTATTGACTTACTATGATATCCACAGCTCTTTCCTCTTTCCATTTTTCTTCCTCTAGTCTCTGCAGTCAAAGCATTACTTGATGTCTCACCGGAGCTTTTCCATCGCATTTCCTTGCCAAGGATTGCATCGAAAATATCATCAAACTTTAAAGTACTAGATCCAGAGACAAAGTTACTAATGGCCATAACTAAACCATTCCAACTTTCTGGCAATGAACATAGAAATAACAAAGCCCTAACTTCATCATCAAAAGTTACCCCTACAAAACTTAACTAACTAGTAATTGTATTAAATTCATTTAAATGATCAACAATAGATCCACCTTCTAACATTTTCATATTAAATAAACGCTTCATAAGAAACACCTTATTTGAGGCCGAGGGTTTTTCATATAGTTTGGCCAATGTTGACATTAAACCTTCTGTCGTTTCCTTTGAAATATTAAAGGCTACTGATGCCGTTAGGCACAACCGTATTGTTCTAAGTGCTTTTCTATTGAGAATATCCCATTTTGTGTCTGTCATACTCATCAGAATCTTTGTCTTTCCTCTCAATGGTTGGTACAGATCTCTTTGGTACAAATAATCTTCCATATGCATCTTCCATAACTGGTAGTTTTGGCCGTTAAATTTTTTAACCCTAAACCTACCATCTTCTGCCATTTCTCCCACTCGAACCAGGAACCCTTCTCTCCTACGAGTTTATCAGCCAAATAGACCTTCAGCTCTGATACCAGTTGTTAGAAAATTATATATTATAGTGCAATGGAATACATAAACTATTGTAGAAATATAAACACAGAAAAAGATAAAACAAGAGAGACACAGATATACGTGGTTCACCCAGTTTGGGCTATGTCCATGGAGAAACAACCGGTCCTTCCTTTTATATTATCCAACAAACTAAAGAGATACAACCTACAGCAGATCCGGTGTAATTCCCCCTTCACTCTCAATCTCCTCTCTCTTCCTCACTCAGAATACAGATCTACATAGACGCAATACAACTCCCCCATATATAGCGAGGGGTTGCCTTCTAGGGCAAAAAATCCCTAAATTAAACATACCTTCTACCATCAAATCTCCACCTAATGAACGACCTAGATTGACTACAAAATTACAACATTTTACAAGGAAATTTTACATCTATTTTTAGCTTCGGGGAGCCCCCATTACGAATTGGGGTCCAATGCGGTGATACCTTTGAATACAAAAGATAATTGGTCTCCACACCCAACAATCTCCCACTTGGAGATTGATTATAGCAACTCCATTGTTGCTTCATTTATTGGAAAATGACTCCACTTTGATCCTGGCTATTTCTCATCTTCTTCATCATACTTGAAGACCAATTGAAACTGAGCAGATTCTCAGTTTCTCCCCGGTTACAACTTTTGTTAGCATATCTATAGGATTCTTGCTAATGTGTATCTTTTCTAGCTTCAACTATCCATATTCCAACGCTAACCGTATGAAATGGTACTTAAGCTATATATGTTTAGTCTTGGAGTGAAATCCAGAGTTCTTTGCAACATGTATGGCACTTTGGATGTCACTGTATAACCTGCCCAACTCCTGCTTCTCACCCCATTCATCCAGAAACCTTTATAACCAAATCAATTCTTTACTAGCCTCTGTAGTAGCAACATACTCTGCTTCTGTAGCAGCAACATACTTTGCTTCTGTAGCAGCAACATATTATTAACAACGCCCCCCCTAGACCCCCCTTGTAGCGAATATTTTACGGGCAGCGTTGCCACCCCATTATGAACTGGGGTCGAATGTAGCGATACCTTTGAATACAGAAGATAATCAGGCTCCACACCAAACACTTTGCAGACCCATCCTTCTTCTTCAAACTGTTTAGCCTTATCAGTGCCAGTCATCGTTCTACTTATAGCAAAATGTTAACACTTTGATCTTCTTCATGGGGCTTAGATTTTATCATCTATAGATTTCGCATAGGCTGCTAAGGCTGTGTATTCTTCTCTTTCATTTTAGATATTAGCACTAAGAATTCTTCTATAGTATGATCAAACTATCTGCGGCATTGACATCATGGATGTGTAGGATTTTGGTAATCTCATGCATAGTGCACTAGTTGTCTGCAGTTGTAGTAGATAATCTGACCATGGCCTCTACCAGGCCCTCCTCCTCCTCGGCCCCGTCCTTGACCCTGATAACCTCTACGCACTCCTCTAGCATCTTGATCTGGAGGCCAAGTTTTTGCTTGCATTCAGTGTGTAGGTGTCCTTTCCATCATCAGCTCATAGCTTTGATAGTGGCACTCATCGTGGACCACTTATTTGCAAAATTTACAGAACAGTTGTTGGGGTGTCCAGACAAACTTTTGAAGTTTATGGAAATTAGCTGTTGCATGTTGTCCAACAACCTGATAAATAGCACACCATAGCGTAGCCCCTGCACTCATCCGTGCTGGGGCTTCTAGCTTCGGGGGAATTGGCCCACCTCTTGTAAGATTAATTTGCATATACTGGACAATGATCTTTATTGTGACCATGGACATTGCACTTCAAGCACCAGACTTCTGCACACACTTCTGGTTTAGTCTTCTTGTCTTTCTTCAAACTTTGTAACTCTAGGCATAAGCTTGCTAATTGTGAGTGGATCTGCTTCACTCCGAGGTTCGTATCCTAAATAGGTGATGCATGCAACCTCATTGCGATCTTGAAGGCTTCTGCCTGGGTTTCTATCTTCTGTTGTGACAGAGAATTCTTAAGTGGGGAAAGAACGATGTTGTAAACCATTCGTGATGTTGGCTATCTGTGATCTACATGTTAGCTTCTCTGATCTGACACTTCAACCTCTGATAAAATTCTCAGGGTGTCTCATCGTCCCTCATCACGATCTCTTTAAATCCAATTATTGACTGTGAGTCAGAATTATGCTTACTAAACTCTTTTTCTAAATCTACCTTAGTCTATGTTATCAATGAAAGAGGATTATCAAAACAATACTTGATGTACCAGGTTAGCGCGCGATCCTGCAAATCAGTAACCAATTATGCCTTCTTTATATTATCATCAATAATCTATTGCACTATCCATACAGTGTTTGCAACAAACCATAACTTCTCTGCATCTTCACTTCCAATGCCTTTGAAGATCGACATATTCATCATGTTCACCATGTTAAATGGTGGTGGTGGAGGTGAAGGTGTGGGTGAAGTTGTATGTGGTGGAGGTGGAGGCAGAGACAGAGTGGAAGGATGGTTTTCTCGAGTAATCCATTGAGTGATTAGCTGAATAGCACTTGACAGCACAGGCTTCCCCGCCCCTTCGTCATCACTTGAAGGAGGTCTAATCAATGGACTATACTTTAGTCCTGGTCCTTCATGATTTCTAAAGAATTGTCCACTTCGCGTAGCTCCAAACATCAAGGTGATGGCGTCATCCGTTTTCACATAACAACATTTTAATTCAAGTATTCAATGATCTTAAATACTTACCTTGCGGTCCTATGAAGAATCTTCACTTCACTTTGTTGTAGCTAACTGAGGTATCAACTGAAAATTTTGTAACGAATCCTCCTAGAATGTGATCGAGTCAATGATCGACAACCCATGTGATATTGTTTTTAGAGGTTTATTGTCGTCACACTAATTCTCGTCTCTAGACATTAGGACTATTAAGCTTCCAACTTCCTTGAATATCTATCAATTTAGCAAATCATTCATATAGTTCAATGGGGAAGGTGCAGAAGAAGATCTTGTGTATCTCCATATATAGATACCTATTCAACCATGCTTCCTTTGAGAGGCACGGATTCCTGTTTTCTTGCGCCGCGAACTCATGAATATTCTGATCCAAACACTTTTCAATTTCTTTCTTGGTTGGATTCCATTGATGTGACATCACACATCTCTTTCAAGCAAATCCAGATCTTGGCAGCGCAACTATTTTTTCGCTTAGGGGGTCTTGACCTAGGTTCAGAGATAGCTACGCCAACCAACAAAACCC
Organism: Pinus taeda; assembly: GCA_000404065.3. Classification (NCBI taxonomy): domain Eukaryota; kingdom Viridiplantae; phylum Streptophyta; class Pinopsida; order Pinales; family Pinaceae; genus Pinus; species Pinus taeda. The sequence continues at coordinate 27,111 of APFE031217335.1, read as the reverse complement.
TACACTACTATCCCTTTCCAAAAGAACCCACCTAGTGTAGGCTGCAATGTCACCCAAAACAATATGGGGGGATGCAAGAACCAATTTTCTGCATCTAGAGACTAGTGTGATGTCTTCCAGTGCCTCAGATCTACCTTTGCACAGATCGATAAACTCTTAGTGCTCGTTAGTGCAACTCTGTTAAACAACCTTTAGACCTTCGCGAAGGTCTATGATGAGTCCTTGTGAACATTTAACGACCAATTTACCTGCTTACACACATAAGTAAGAAATCCTAGATTGGTGTTCTTGTAGATCTACTTAAATTGTTAATAAACATAAGAGGAATCAAAAGAGTATTCAAGAATGTATCTAAACATGCATTGCGTATATTATTAATATTTATTCAAGAGAATTGTGTAGCATTCGAGTAATATTTCATAAAATGAGTCATTCATTTACAACATATAACATAAATAAACATGAACATAAATACTCGATAGTTCTTCAGAGACTTGTCTTTATTGATGTTTAACTCAAGGATTACATATTCAAACTTCCCTGTGCACAGAGATGCAGGGGTCTGCTCACTCAGCTACAAAGCCATTCTTCTTCTAAGCCTTTCTAAGCCCTTCTCTCTTCTATCTCACCTTATTCTCCTCTACTCCCTAAGACACACCTATTTATAGTCCTTTTTCATACAATACCATGGTCTGTAGACAATGGGTGAATCTCAAAACCGACTCAAAACTTATCCAAAACAAGGGGCTAATCCCCTTTGACTCCTACTCATCTATGTGCTCCGCATCCACAAATCGTGGAGACTTTACATTATTTACAAAATTGTACCAAAATTTGGGTTATCTTAACCCCAAACTAACCTAGGGGACCCCATCCCAACAATGTGTGTTCTCATTAATGTCTACACACACTTATGAATGTGCATGTGTCTTTAGGTATGCACATCTATTCCTAAGATAAATTACCACAACCATGAATTCCTTACCTACATTCCTCTCTTTCCATATCAAGTTTGTTAGAGCTTGGTAGAACCAAGCACACATTCAAGAATTCATGCACATTTATTTTACATTACTTGTAATACTTCTCTTTCATCAATATTCCTTTAACCTTCTCTCTCCTATGTTATATCCCACTTCAATCTCTAACTTTTTCTCTGATCCTCTCTCCTCTCACTCTCCCCTTTGCTCCCCTACTCTCCGCCACCATCTCTCTCTCTCTCTCCACCTTTCAACACTTTCTCTATATTCTTACCTTTCTCCTATCTGAATCACCATCGCCTCCTCTCTCTATTCCTACCCTATATTATTCTCTCTCTCTCTCTCTCTCTCTATCTCTCTCTCCACCCAAATATCTCTCTATTTTCCATTTAAATATTTGTATTTATTTATCTGTCTCTTATTTTGTCTCTATCCCTCATCCATCTCTATCACTTTATCCCTCCCTTTTTTGTTGTCTATCTCTCTATCCCATCTACCCTCTCTCTCTCCCCGTCAACCAAATTTTCTCTATCCATATCTCTCTCCCTCATTCTCTCTTTCTCTCTCATCTCTCCATCACTCCCCCCAGCCTCTCTTCCTCCTCCTCTCTATTAGTCTTCCTCTCTCTGCACCTCCTCTCTCTCTAGCCCCCCTCTCTATTTCTCACTCACCCTCTGTCACCATGTCTTACTCTCCCTATAGCTCCCTTTTCTTCTCAATATGTTTCCCTCTAGTTCCCTCTCTATCTCCCTCCCCTCTTTGTATCTCACCCCCTCCTTGTATCTTTATCTCCCATAATCTTGCTCTATTTTTCCATATATATATATATATGTGTGTGTGTGTGTGTGTGTGTGTGTGTGTGTGTATGTATGTATGTATGTATGTATATATGTATGTATGTATGTATGTATGTATATTTGTGTTTTTCTCTCTCTTATTCCCTGCGTCCCTTCCCTTCATATCCTCTCCTCCTTTCCTACTCATTCTCTCACTATCCCTATCAACTTCTCCCCATCACACACACATACATACTCTCTATCAAATTCTTATCTCCACATCTCTGTCTCTTTATCTCCCCTCTCTTCTTCTTTATCTCTCTATCTAGCCACCCTACTCTTTCTCTCTCTCTTATTCCCTACCTCCCTTCCCTTCATATATTTCTATATCTCCACCTCTCCCTCTCTCCTACTCATTCTCTCACTATCCCTATCAACTTCTCCCCATCACACACACACACATACTCTCTATCAAATTCTTATTTCCATATCTCTATCTCTTTATCTCCCCTCTCTTCTTCTTTATCTCTCTATCCAACCACCCTACTCTCTCTCTCTCTCTCTCTCTCTCTCTCTATTTATCTATCCCTATCTCGCTCCATAAATCCTTATTTCAAAAGAACCCCATTATCAATATCTTTCACTTTCACTTACAACTTTATAACTACCTCCCTTCCTCTATATCTCTATGTCTATCATACTCTCCCCCTCACTCACCCCCCATCTCTCATTCTCTCTCCCCCACTCCCACCATCATTTTTCTATCTCTCACTTTTCCTCTCTCTTTATTTCTTGCCCCCACTCTCACCCACACACAAAATCTCAATCCTGCATGTCTCCCACATTTCCCTCTCTCTCTCTCTCTCTCTCTCTCTCTCTCTCTCTCTCTCTAGCCTTCCCCCCCTCCCTGAGTTACTCCTTCATAATTACCCCATTCAAAACTTGACTCTCTCTTCCTCCCTGTGTCTCCCATAACTCTCTTCCTTTGTACCTTATTTCCCAATCTCTCTCACTTTTCAAATCTCACTCACTTGTTTTTCCCTCGTTGCACCTAACTAACTCATTCTTCCCCATACCATGCTTTCTCTCTCTCCGCATCCCAATTCTATTCCCCCCCCCTCTCCCCAATTTTGGCACATTTATCCCTCCCCTTCTCCCCCTACACCTTGACTCCACCTCAAACTTTTTATATGTTTTAAAGACCCTAATAAAAGGCTTCTCCTACTAGTAATTCACACACCTTTTTTTAGTTATCTTCACCCATGGGGGTTTGAACTTTGAATCTCCCGTTTTACATATTACTTGATAACAAGGCCATCACCAATTGAAATGCCCCCATAGGAAATTTACACATACTTTTATTTCTTGGATCATGAATGTCTTTTTAGTGTTAGGAGTATGCACACAATTTTTTTAGTTTAAATTATTTTTTGGGGGGGATCTTATGTGCATGTTGAATTCGCTGATCCGCACATACATTGAAGATAAAAAAACATGGCGTTTGGGCTGCAAATACATGAAAATATCAATTTTTAGGAAATGTATGTATATCTTTACCTTTAATGTTATTTTTTGATATTATAAACAAATCCATTGTCCATGGAACTATATATATATATATGGAGTTTACTATTTTTAATCCATTTTTCTCTTAACATACATTGAAATATTGAAATGCATCCCTTTTTTATTTCTATTCCATTCGAGAAAAAAATTATATGGTTCACTAAATGACTTTAAGAGCTATAGTGTAAAATAAATAAGATTGTTTGATAATTTTAAGGTTCTTTTAGAGTGCATTAACAGAAGGCGTTATGTTTTGAAGGATATAAATGTTTTCAGAGTTAAAAAAAAATATATAAAATCAAAAATAAAAAATAAAAAAAATAGTTATGCACAAAAACATTTAGTTTTCTAGAACTCTGCCATTTTTCTATTAATATTCCATAATTTATGTAAGGTTGCACTAATGCAATCATATGAATTATACATTGCATGAAGAATAACATAACAATCATAGGAAAACTCAATTCTCATATATTATATCTTATTATATATAAATATATATATATATATATATTCTATATTATAATATATAATAATATATATAATAATATATTTATTTATATATACATATACATATACATATACATATACATATACATATACATATACATATACATACACACACACAGACACACACACACACACACAGATATATATATATATATATATATATGGAAAGATAATTAAATTATCTACATTTCATACTTTTACACAATTTTGAAATTTATTATGAATGTATCTCTAATCATTCATCCAAGCTGGCAGATTCTCATTTTTTCAAGTTTGTATTACCACTAAAGTGTTATTCAAGACCATCATTAGCTTAGTCTCACCTCGAGGTATTCAAATGTCTCGTATCAAAGTGATGAGAAAATTGTGAGGGGATAAGAAGAAATAAGAATGAAAAGATAGAAAAATAAATTCAATAACAAAGTGGCATTCAAGGGTAAGGGGTTGAATCGCTAGATTTGAAATAAGTAATATCACTCTCAAACAAATACTTTATCACTCAAGTCAACATCTAATCATTAAAACTAAATAATAATAATATCAAGACAAACACCAAATTGGTGTGTAAGATCCCGTTATTTGTGGAAAAAGAAAATAAATTTACTTGTAAACATAGCTAGCCTAGATATATCTTAACCCCGGATCTATCAATCATCGATAGGGATGAAATATCTTGAGGTGCAAACATCTTTTTTTAGTACAAAACTTGAGGAAAGGTTTGTAACTTCAGAGATTTGATCCCTCTCAGTGATTGATAGATCTAGGGTTAATATGGATGTAGGCTAGTTCTATGATACTTAATAATATCTATATTTATATCTATGTGTCTCTTTCTTATTCCCTCTCTCTACCTCACCCCCCAAACATACACTTTCTCTCTCCGCTCCCTCTTCCCTCCCACTCTCCTCTCTCCCTCACTCTCTCTCAATCTCCCCCTTGTCACTCCATCTCCCTCTCCATCATTCTCCCTCTATGTCTTTCTTCTTCCCTCACTCTCTCTTCCCATCCAAATCCATGTCTCTCTCCCTCTCTCTCTCTTCTTCTCTCTATTAAGTCCCCTCTCTCTTCCTTCCTCTCTCTGTCTCTCCCCCCCCCATCACTCTCTCTCTCTTTCTCTAACTCTGTCACTATATCCCTACCTCTCTCATTCTTTCTCTCTCGTCTATCTTTTTGTCTCCCTCTCTATCTCTTCTCATTCTCTCTTAATCTCTCTCCACTCCTCTTCTCTCTCTTCCCTCCTCTCCTCTCTTCCTCCTCACTCTCTCTCCATCTCTCCCTTGTAACTCACTCTCTCTCTCTCCACCTCTATGTCTCTATGTATTTTTTCTTTCCTCCCTCTCTCTCCCTCTCTCCTTCTCTCTCTTCCCTCCTCTCTTCCTTCCTCTATCTCCCTCTCTCTCCTACCCCCTCTCTCCTCTCTCTCCCCTCCTCTCTCTTCCTTCCTCTCTATCCCTCTCTCTCCCAACTCCCTCTCTGGACCCCCATCACTCACTCACTCTCTTTCTCTCTCTCTCTCTCTTCACCCTTTAGCTTGGTCACTCTCCATCCCTCCCTCTCTCTCTCTTGAAGTATATAATTTTAAAAAATATCAATTGGTTGTAAAATATTAAACCTATATTTTGGATCAATCATGTCAAAGTAAATACAATAATTAAAAACTTAAAACATTGGTTCACAATATTTCCTCTAATTATTCTCTATAATTGCTTGCTCTCATTGCTTGGATATTATATAAATTTTACATCTTTATATGTGAAAGTATTCTCATTTTTAATTTTATTTAAACCTTGATCCAATTTCTATGGGAAGAAGTAATAATAATAGTTTTACTTGTAGATTTAATTAAAAAAATTATAAAATAAAATAAAAATAAAAATATTTATAAAATATTATGATTGTGAAATAAGTTATGATTTTTGGACACATGGTATTGATAAATCATAGTATTGGTCTAGTGTATTGTAGCAAAGCCTCTTTATATGTTAATAATATCCACCGTGAAGTGGGGGTGAACATCCATGGTTAAGGTCTTGTCATATTGTTATAAAATCTTTTGATTATGAAATAAGTTATGGTTTTTGGGCATGTGGTATTGATAAGCTATGGTATTGGCCCATGGTATTGTAACAAAGGGTATTCACAAGTAAATAACAAAATAAAAAATATAACAAATTGACTTTAACTTCAACTTTTTATTATTAATTGAGTCAACATTTAAACATTGACAAGAATTTGGCTTTATAACGTTTTATTTATTACTTTTAACTTTTTGTTTATTACTTTTAATGTTTTATTTTATTTTTAATTGAACATAAATGTTAAATTTTTATGTTAAATGTTAAACATTTATACTTGACATCTACCCCATACTAAGTTGTAGAGTCCCTCTTAACACAATTACCAAATACAAATCCACCATATTCATAATTAAAAAAATGTGTATAAAACACTTCAATATTATGATAATGAAACTCAATTTTTATAATTAACTATTTTTTAGGAATATCAATTCTTGTTAAACACAATAAACTATTATCTAACATAATCAAACAAGTATATGAATGTAAACTATAAACATCCATAATCAACCATCTACTACTATTACTATGCTCAATCTCACTTATAATTGTAAATAAAAAGTTAACCAAAATCAAACCTATTCAAATAATTTAAACAAAATTAAACATAACAATCATAATCAATAAAAAATAAACATAACCAATGCACCTTATAAACCACACTCAATTCATTGTAATTAAAAAGAAATTGAATATATTAAATTTTTTACTATTAGTTAACCCACCTTCCTCGTTAAGAAGTAATTAGACTATGCCGACCCATCATAAGATATAAACCACATTTGAGGGCATATATATATAATATCTTACAAAATAGGAACAATCATTTTGTAAGATAAAAGACAAATCTTGGGGATCGTTAAGGCCGAAAATGGATTCTGAGATTCCCGAAAGTTATATAGATGTGTTACTGCAAGAATTTGCGTATGATCCGGTTCGACTACCGCTGACAGAAGACCCAGCTCAGGTTCTATACAATCGAACGACATTGGAAACTATTTGGGATGCCAAGCACGAAGCAGTTAACCCATTTACCCGCCAGCCCTTTGACATTAGCAATGTTATTCCGCAGACTGAGCTGAGACAAGAAATGCAACGATACACACTCAACAACCCAAGACTAACCCTAGATGTCATTTCCGACTATACTCAAGTCCTGAGCAAAATGGATATGGAAATTTTCATGGTAGAAATGATTTCAGATTATTATTCTCTTGTAAAAGCTTATACGAAGGAAAAGAGAGATGTGCAGCTTTATTGGAAAGTTTTATGGCAGAAATTTAATCTGCTCCGTCTTTATTGCCAATACGATCCGAAAAACAGGGACGTGTTTTGTTCGATTGGAGGATACGAATACTTGTCGCTGATAGTAGATGATTCGTTTTGGTATTTATGCTGTCGGTCCCTCTCTTCATTCGATGTTTTGAAACAATTGTGCAAAGAAGTGTGCAAGCTCGTGGATCTCATTGGTTTGAAGGATACACATTTTCATACACAATTTCATGAAGACTTTTTGTTCGGGATTTTTTTCTTGCTGTCTTGCCTTGCAACGGGATGCGATCAACTGAAAATCCAGAGTATGGTTTTAAGAATTTATCGCTGGATGATTTACGACTTGAACATTGAAATTCTACCTACAGCTAGGTTGAATACATTCCGCATCTGCATAGTCAAGGTCACTGTCTATGCGTTAGAGCGTAGAAATTTGAGCGATATAGCTAATGAAGATCTCTACAATGGAATGTTAATCCTAAAAGCCTCCTGGATGAAAAATCGAATGAGTTGCATCAACTCGAACTCTAATTACGTTGGCGTTCTAGTTGATTCAGTAATTCTTTGCATCTCGCGTTTGCATTACTTGCACCATGCAGCTATAACTAATGAATCTAAAATGACGAACAAAAAGAATGAGGATGATGAAGCGAAGAATGTTGATCTACTTATTGTAGCACTTGAAGGAGGGCTCTCATTAATTAATTCCATACTCACAGCCACGCCTGCTGAAGAAGAGGAAAATGAGTTTTTCTCGGAGTCCAAGGAGAAGCTGCAAGAATCGCATATAGTAAAAGAAATTGTTAGAATGGTTGAACTCGTTCTTGCGGGTTTCAAATACCTGGGATCGACTCATTTCCAATTTGGTATAAATATTGTAGTGACACTTCTTAAGGAAGAAAGCTATGAAAGAAAGGACGATGTTCTACGGGTGCTTGGTGCTTTTCTTGGAAGCGATATGTGGATGAGGTATGACTCACGTGTTAAGTTACTGCTGCAAGAATTTATGCACAGTGCCAATTCATCTCAGCAGACATAATGCAACTACATTATTAAGTGATCCATCTGGATTCAAAGTTGGTGGTGATCCAACTGCGTAACAATATTATTAGTATTAATAGCACCAACATTATTAGCAGATTACATTAGTTGTACTTATGGATGATATTGTTTTAAGTGCGTATGATGCGAATTCCATCAACATTATTATCTGTAATGCCAGTTTCGTTGTACACGGATGTATGACGTAATTTACATTGAATTTTCATCTACAGTCCCGCAAACATGTTTCTTAAGTAAATTATTTGTCGAAATAGGATGCTTTCATTTCATTTGCAAGCAGCAGCCGTGAGCAGGTATTATTAGGTATTCTTATCGAGACATGAGACATGTATTTCACTGTGTTATGTTATAAAGAAAATGAGTATGTTTTAGAAATGTAGAAAGTGAATTTAATGTACCATTATTAATTATTTTGATCATATTTTGAAAATATAAAATTAATTTTTTTAGTTGTGGATTTGGTTTTGGGAAAAAACTAGCTCAGTCTCTTTTTGGTCGAGGACTCTAGTATGTCTCCACTTTTAAGTTTGTTCCCTCTCCATATATGACTCTCTGACTTTGTCCTCTGGTATCTTGGATGCATGATACAGTGGTGGTACGTTGTCTGGATTGGAATAAAATGTTTGGATTGTGGCATGGTTTGGTCGATGTTATGTATCGATTGGTTAGTTTTCTAGGTTAGTGGGCCTATAGTGTATGAGATTTGACTTTTGCCTATGGGTTCAACTAATGATGATTGTTAAATTCAACGACAAATGCATCGTGCATCAAAAGCCAAAGAGAAATACAATGCTTCCTCGGAGGAATCTAATGAAATGTTGAACCGTATTGATGAATAATAATATATTAATGTGATCTGGTCACCTTTTCTAAAAGCCCCTCTCATCCACCTACCTTTAAATATAAATATGACCTATAGAATGTTCAACTCTATTGATGAATAATAATATATTAAGGTGATCTGGGCACCTTCTCTAAAAGCCCCTCTCATCCACCTACCTCTAAATATAAATATGACCTGCCACGACATTGCTGGCACAGTTCGGTGTTGAACTAATTTCTTTAAAAAATGTTTTTTAAGAATTTGAAGATATTCGAATATGTCGATAATAATTATCTGCATTTAGAAGCGCTCTACAAACTAGTATAGAGTACATGTGTAGGAGTAATGTAAGTATGTAAACAATTTTAAATGTTAATATGTGGATAATAATTAATTGCATCAAAAGGCCCTCTACAAACTAGTATACAGTATATGTGTAGGTGTAATGTAAGTATGTAAACAATTTTAAATGTTGGTTCAATTAAAAAATAATAAAAAGTTAAAAGTGTTAAGGGGATGAGTTTAAACATTTAAATATTGGCTCAATTAATAATAAAATGTTAGAATTAATAAACAAAAGGTTAAAGGTAATACATAAAAAGTTAAAAGTAATATAAACGGGTAAACATTTAAATGTTGGATTAATTAATAATAAAAAGTCAAAGTAATAAAAATAATAAAATTCAATTTGTTATATTTTTATTTTGTTATTAACTTGTAAATAGATTTGCTACAATACCATGGATCAATACCATGGCTTATCAACATCACATGCTCAAAAACTATAACTTATTTCGAAACGAAAATATTTTATAACAATATGACAATATTCTTAACCATGGATATGCACTCCCATTTTACCATGTATATTATTAACTTGTAGTAGGTTTTGTTACAATACCATGGGCCAATACCCTGACTTATCAATACCACATGCTAACAAAACATAACTTATTTCATAATCAAAATATTTTATAATATGACAAGATTCTTAATAATGGATATTCAACTGCCACTTTACCATGGATATTGTTAACCTATAAATAGACTTTGTTACAATATCATGGCTTATCGATACCAAATGCCCAAAAAACATAACTTAGTTCACAATCAAAATATTTTATAACAATTATGACAAGATGCTTAACCATGTATATGTACCCCCACTTTTCCATTGATATTATGAATTTGTAGATATGCTTTGTTACAATACCATGGGTTATTAATACCAAATTCCAAAAAATTATAACGTATTTCACAATCAAAATATTTTATAACAAAATGAAAAGATTCTTAATCATGATATTCATCCTCACATTACCACGGATATTATTAACTTGTAAATAGGCTTTGTTACAATAACATGGGCTTTGTAAAAATTATAATTACTTTTGAGATTTATTGTATACTAGAAAATATTCCAGTGAAAAATAAATCAATGTTTTAATAAAATTAAAAATGAGAATACATTTATATATAAAAATGTGAAATTTATATAATATAAATAAGATTAGTAAGAAGTAACATAGATCCACCTTAACTAAAGACCCAACCCATGAGAGAGAAAAGTGGCTATCAATAATAGAGGAAAGATAGTGCATGGATTTTTTAGGTTTTTGATTATTGTATTTTCTTTGACCTGATTGATCCAAAATATAGGTTCATTTAAAACGATTTGAGATATTTTTTTATTTAGATAAAATACAATGGTATCAAATTTAAGAGAAGGGAGTGCAGTGGGGGCCGGGAGTGAAAGGGAGGGAGATAGTGACAAAGTTGGAGGGTGGGGAGAGAGAGAGGGAGGTGGGAGAGAGCAGGAGAGAGAGGAAGAAATAAATATAAGAGGGGAGAGATGGAGAGAGAGAGAGAGAGAGAGAGGAGAGGAGGGAAGGGAGAGAAGAGGAGAAGAGAGAGATAGGCAGAGAAGGGGAAGAGATAAAGATGGAGACATAAATATGGAGGGGAGAGAGATAAGGGAAAAGGGAGGGAGATAGTGATAGAGTTGGAGGGATAAGAGAGCAAGTGATTGAGGGGAGAGATAGAGAGAGGTGGGGGGTGAAGGGATAAAGAGGAAGGAAAAGAGAGAGGAATCGAGAGAGAGAGAGAGAGAGAGAGAGAGAGAGATGGAGTTGGAATGGGAGAGATAGGGAGAGAAGATGAAAGACAGAGGGAAAAAGGTGGATAGAGAGAGGGAGTGACAAGGGAAATATGGAGAGAGAGTGAGGGAGAGAGGAGAGTGGGGGGGTGAGATAGAGGGAGAGGAAGGGAGAGTGAGAGCATGAGAGATAGATATGGAGAGAGTGTATACTTTGTGGGTGGTATAGAGGGAGGGAATAATAAAGAGACATAGATACAAATATATATATTATATAGTATTATATAACCATCATAGATCCATCTTAACCCAAGATCTATCAAGTGCCGAGAGGGATCCAATCTCTCAAGGTGCAAACCTTTCCTCAAGTTTTGCACTAAAAAATGGTTTACACCTTGAGAGATTTGATCCCTCTCGACGCTTAGTAGATCTATTGTTAAGATGGATCCAGGTTGGTGAGTAGCGAAGATCAATAACTGCCTGAAAAATTATGAATGAAGGAATCAATTGTTGATCACGGAAGCCAGAGATAACTTCTTCACATAAGTTCATGTGTTATATGGAAGGAGTTGTTGGGTGCAGGATTTTTTCATATTTTGGATACCTTCTCCCCCCTATCCTTGACCATTTCACCTTTGATCTAATGGACTTTATATCACAATTACTTTTTTCCCGGTTATAAGTATTTATTTTTGTTATGACATATTATTTTTCCATTTTTGCAAAATATGAATGAGGTGGTATCCTTTTTTATGGATAACCAAGGAAATTGTGGAAAAAAGGCTCTATGGCTTTGTTTCTTTCAGGAGATTCTTCTACCACAACCAAAGGATGATCAACGGATTATGAGTACTTACTATTACACCACAAACATTGTTGTTACCCCGTAGGTGGTGCTGTTACACTACGAATTGTTTTTGAACCACTAGACATTGACTATTCTGCAACCGTCTAAGACTGTGGGTATTATTGCATGGGATAGATATCGAAAATATTGTATTATTTATGGGCGGCTGCGGAATCAAGAGAGTTGTGATTTTGAGAAATGATGTAACAAAAATAAGCCTTATATTTAGAACTTGTTGTAACAATTTCTATTTTCTCTCCATATCGATCAACAAGACAATCGTGAGATTCTTGTGACTAACCAGTTTCTTATTTTGGACATGTCAATCCTATAAAGGAAACGCAGTTCCATGGAAATGAGAACAAGTATCGTTATTTTCCTCCTGTAATTCATGATCATTTCTTAAAACAAACGGTAGTGTTGCTGATGCTTTCACAACTATGGTGTTGAAGTTTTATTAATTTGTATTTCATCCATGTGCCATACTAGGGAGGAAGGGCCCTCCTCTTTAGTGGGGATTGCAGTAGCAATAACAACATAGTGGTAGATCAATTAATATTCCTTTCTCTAAGTATGAAATTACTTATGTCGCCATGTAATTTGCATAATGGGTTTATTTATGTTTCGAGAATTATGATATGTTGTCACACATGATTGATTTGAACATAATATTTGGTCAGGTAGCTTAGTTACTTGTGCGGTGTATGGTGCCCCTTTTCTTTGGCAACATGAAGTGTGGCTTCATCTATGTAGAATATTTTTTATTTCTGCATGAGTGTTACTTTCTGCAATTAAATTCAACGACATTTGTTTTTCCTTTTAATTTTACTCTTGGTTGAAGTGTGTCGTCACAGACAGTGCATACTCCTTTGAAATAAATAGACCTACACTGGGTTGAAAATTCATAGTTGCGATTCAGTCATATTCATAGTGATTAAATAGACTCAACGTTTTGGTGTCATTGGTAGGGAAGGCAGTGGATGATGTAATCATCCAAGTGTGTTTTGTTAACAAAGTGTTTCTAGTGCACAGGTGTTGGGCGATAAGACGAGAGGTAAGAACATGTGCATCACTCTAACATACTTGGGCGGGCTCACCCCTGTGGTCACTAGGACACTTAGGTTGTGTGAATTCATTGATTCTTTAGATGTGTTCTTAGCTTTACAGGTGTTGGGTGGTAATACGAGAGGTAAGAACTTGTGAATCGCTCTAATATACTTGAGTGGGCTCACAACTGTATAAGCTAAGACACTTATGGCTTGAATAAATATGCATAGAGTCCATTTGTAAATTGTAGGAATAAGAGAAATCTAAAAATACAACCACTCTAATATATCATAGCAAAAACAGGTCATAAAAAGAAATAAGAAGAGTGCATATATGGGGAGGAAAACATTTATTCAGGAGCTGAGCAGCGAGTGAGAGGTAGGGAGACAGTGACAAAGTTGGAGGGCAAGGAGAGAGAGAGGGAGGTGGGAGAGAGCAGGAGAGAGAGGAAGAAATCGAGGTAAGAGGGGAGAGATGGAGAGAGAGAGGGAGAGAGGAGAGGATGGAAGAGAGAGAAGAGGAGAGGAGAGAGATAGGCAAAGAAGGGGAAGAGATAAATATGGAGACATAAATATGGAGGGGAGAGAGATAAGGGAAAAGGGAGTGAGATAGTGATAGAGTTGGAGGGATGAGAGAGTAAGTGATCGGGGGGATAGATAGAGAGGTGGGGGGTGAAGGGATAGAGAGGAAGGAAAAGAGAGAGGAATCAAGAGAGAGAGAGAGAGAGAGATGGAGTTGGAAGGGGAGAGATAGGGAGAGAAGAAGAAAGACATAGAGGGAAAAAGGTGGATAGAGAGAGGGAGTGACAAGGGAAAGATGGAGAGAGAGTGTGTATACTTTATGGGTGGTATAGAGGGAGGGAATAAAAAAGGGACATAGATACAAATATATATATTATATATATATATATTATATAGTATTATATAACCATCGTAGATCCATCTTAATCCGAGATCTAGCAAGTGCCGAGAGGGATCCAATCTCTCAAGGTGCAAACCTTTCCTCAAGTTTTGCACTAAAAAAATGGTTTATACCTCGAGAGATTTGATCCCTCTCAATGCTTGGTAGATCTATTTTTAAGATGGATCCAGCTTGGTGAGAAGCAAAGATCAATAATTGCTTGAAAAATTATGAATGAAGGAATCACTTGTTGATCACAGAAGCCAGAGATAACTTTTTCACATAAGTGCATGTGTTATAAGGAAGGAGCTATTGGGTGCAGGATTTTTGCATATTTTGGATAACTTCTCCCCCCTATCCTTGACCATTTCTCCCTTGATCCTATGGACTTTATATCACAATGTTATGAAACTAGCTCAAGAAAATATAGAAAAGATAGATCAACACCTTAGAATTCAGCCTCTTCGAGGGGGAAACCTCCTTTAATTTACATAAATGAACAATTCTTGGATGATACAATTGAAAAGACCTCCTTGGTGTAACCCTTGTAAGTTGGGGAAGGCTAGGAGAAACAACACTTCCATCTTTATAGTTGTGAGGGGTATGCTTCCTAGTTTCCATAATTTTTCTTTCCAGTATGTCACAAAGCCCTTTTACTCCTTCCAATTGTTGTGGTGTTGCTCTAAAGAAGGTGTTGCTCTTTGTATCCTCATAATATGCTATCATTTCCTCTGTGAAAATTGACCACGTAATGATGCAGGAGCATCAAGGGCGCTTTTTTATTTTGTAAATATGTTAAAAGGGGGTGTGTTGATTTTTAATATTTTATTAAATTAAATGAGTAAAATAGGAAAATGTGAGGATCTATTGTAAATATCTTTTTATTTAATAAAAGGATATGAGGGAATTTAATTAGTAGAAGGATTTTAGGGATAAAGAGCTATCCTTTAGGGACGTTGAGAGATTTAGGGGTTTGTTGAGGAATTGAAGGGATTGAGCATTTAATTTAATGATATTTTTAAATTGTATAAACAAGAAGAAGTTTTAGAGGAAAATACATTGAGGTTGTGAGTAAAGTATAAGGGATTCTCCTTGGGAGCCTTCGGGCAGTTTGTAAAAGGGCCATAGATTGTATATCTAGCCATGAATGTAAACTTCTGTATGTTTTTACGAAAATATGAGTATGTTGAATTCAGTTATGAATGAACTTGTTTTCCTTAATGAATTTTGAGATGGTTCTGTGCTTGATGGCAGAAATTGGTGTTTATATAAGGTTGAAATCGCATGTGCGCTGGTGGATCTTATTTTTATGCGCTTTCGATGTATATTCATTATGGAGGACCGCTTTCCTTCGTATGGATCCTTGATATACGTTTAGCTCTGTGGCGGACAATGTTTAGATTTTAATCCTTTTATTGAACGGTGGATATTGTGTTTTTTTCAACACGCAATTGTTAACTGTTGATACGCAGATATTCCAAGTGATTTTATATTAGGATATTATTATGAGTGCGTGGAAAAAGACTACAGTTTGGCATACGATTATTATCTTCTGCGTTAAAAACGAAGTTTGAAGCCATGGTTGAGTCATCGGCGAGATGCCTGCGCCATATCCAGGTAACACGAGGTTAGACTGTTGTCTAAAGGCTTGAACTGTTGTCTTTGTTTCATATATAAATACTGGATTGAAGAGATATGCATACGAGTCGGTGTTTACAATAAAGAACGGCATATAACCAGTGCGATACCAAAGATTTAGTGTGGATGTGTGTAGTATATCCTATGCGCATTCTTCAATTAAAGGCGTCGTTTTGAAACGGGGAGCTACTTGTTGTTTCGACCATCGTGGCAAGTGAACTGGCGATATAACCATTAAAGATTTAATTAAAGGTTGCAATAATTCGGGTCTGTTTGAGCATGGCGATGGCGACTTATGCATGTGCATAGACCGAAACTGTGTGGAGGGCGAGAGGTATGTATACGCCTTAGCAATGGAAAGTCGATGCATGTGAGTTTTGTTATATATACCCTCGAGTTTTGTTTAGGAGCCAGACCTCAATCAACGCCGGTTCTAAAGAATCGTTGTGGAGGTTGTAAGTGAATATATATATAATTTGCATGCGTATTCTCAGTTTGTTCCGTTTAAGAATTAAGGAACGGCACCGTATGTTACTGCCAAGCATGAGAGTTTTGAACCACAAGAAAGATAAACTTCTGAATTGAAATGGTGCCGATGTGAGATCGCCACTAATTGGAGTTTTTGATTAAAGTAAAAAAAAACTTAGATGCACACAGGTATGCACATAGATAGCAGATCCTGGATAATGCAGGCCCTGCTTGCGTCATTTGGTATTAGAGCCAGGATACTCTGTTGAAATATTTATTTTCTGAATGAGAACTGAAATGTATTTTTGACTGTATGATGAATGATGAAAGGAAGATCAGAGTTCAAATTTGATATGCAAACTACACAAGTGAACAGGGTTGCAGGGAGGAAAATATCATGTAGGATCTTAGGAGGTGAGATGATTTTTCTGATTTGAAATTTGTAAATGCAGTTTATGATTGCAGAGAAGATGATGGCAGTGAACTTGGCATTCAGCTGAAGGTTGAATAAGGAGGACAATTGCAGTGTCCTAAAGAAGAAGGTGAGTTGAAGAGATAGCCTGAAGAGAGCAGAGAGAGTGCTCAAAGAGGTTCCAGAGGCAGTGAACCAGTACTTACCAAAAGATTGAGGGAGGAGGGCTTGGTGAGGTAAGTGACAACATAAGAGATTGCTGTCGTAGAGGCTAGTACAACTCATAATGAGTGAACAACTCATGGAGAAAGTGATCATGGAGGATCAAAGAAGAGGTTCAGAGGAATGCCACAGCGATGAGATGACTGCAGAAGTCAGATAAAGAGAGATTGCAGTAATGAAAGTGCAATTGCAGGTACTAGAGGAATGGCTGCAAAAGGAGGAAAAAGAGAATAGAGGATGGATCTTTCCACTGAAGGGGAAGAAAGTGAAGTGGCAAAAGCTACAACAGAAAAGAGATCGACAGATAAACATGCAGTTAATGGAAGAGCTGAAGATGCTTGAGCAGATGATGGATGTACAGTTGAAGTGTACGCAACTCAGAGCAGCTGAATTGG
This sequence comes from Pinus taeda, assembly GCA_000404065.3. Taxonomy (NCBI): domain Eukaryota; kingdom Viridiplantae; phylum Streptophyta; class Pinopsida; order Pinales; family Pinaceae; genus Pinus; species Pinus taeda. The sequence goes on along the minus strand of APFE031217335.1, from coordinate 10,020 downwards.
AAGAGGAGGTTTTTATTGATGAAACAGAGGAGGAGATCATTGATGATTTCTTGAATTATTGGGCAGATCCAGATCAGCTGGATAATGTGAACTATTGTGTTTTTATAGCTGACAGTTGTGATGTGATTACAGGTTTTGTTGAAGAGGAAGTTCATGTGAATGAAGAAGATGATCAGCTGGAAGAACTGGTATATGAATCGACGATTAAAGTTTTTGAGACTTGTAGTTTTCAAACTGACAAGTTGTGTATGAATGCAGGGACTGTAAGTGATGGTGATGTTATGCTTCAACAATGTCACAGAGAAATTGCATTGCTAGAATATTTGTTGAACAATTCAGAGTATGATAGAGAGATGGTAGAAGAAAGAGTTCATTACAGTGAACGAGTGCAGAAAGATATCATGGAAGCAGATGATATGAGAGAAAGACTGGTTGATAGTCTTGAGAATTCTTTAGAGAATTCTTTGGGAGGTTTGGATCAGCATACTCATGTGCTGATAGTGGAAGAGAATTCAGAACAACATACTGAAGTGCTGGCAAAGGAAGACAAGGCATTGATGCCTTATGATTTTTGTTCTAACAAATGCTTTATGAATGCAGGTATTGTTGCAGAACATTTGACTCAGTTGAGCAGTCAAATGAATGAAGAAGAAGTTTTCTGTTCTAGAAGACAAGAGGGCATGGATTATCGGGTGGCAGTCAGAACAGAAACAAGCATACAAGCAAGAAGTCAGCAAGTGGCAATACCGATAGAGAGAGTAAAAACTGCGCAAGCCGTCTTAGCTCAGCAGACAGAAAGAAAGGAAAGACAACAAGAGAAAGATAGCGAAGGATTGCAAGAGCAAAGCAGTTGGAGCACTACAACACAAAATATGGAAACCTGGAAGACAACAGCAGATGATAACAGTAGTAAAGCAATCGACAAGCATGGGAAGATTACAAAATAAAATTTGGGATCCAGGAGGAGATATCCAGACTTATGACCAGGTGGTCATGAACTTTCTTACATGGGGAGTCTGATGCAGGAGCATCAAGGGTGCTTTTTTATTTTGTAAATATGTTAAAAGGGGGTGTGTTGATCTTTAAATATTTTATAAAATTATTTGAGTAAAATAGGAAAATGTGAGGATCTATTGTAAATATCTTTTTATTTAATAAAAGGATATGAGGGAATTTAATTAGTGGAAGGATTTTAGGGATAAAGAGCTATCCTTTAGGGATGTTGAGAGATTTAGGGGTTTGTTGAGGAATTTAAGGGATTGAGCATTTAATTTAATAATATTTTTAAATTGTATAAACAGGAAGAATTTTTAGAGGAAAATACATTGAGGTTGTGAGTACAGTATAAGGGATTCTCCTTGGGAGCCTTCAGGCAATTTGTAAAAGGGCCATAGATTGTATATCTGGCCATGAATGTAAATTTTTGTATGAATGTTTGTTTTTATGAAAATACGAGTATGTTGAATTCAGTTATGAATGAACTTGTTTGCCTTAATGAATTCTGAGATGGTTTTGTGCTTGATGGCAAAAATTGGTGTTTATATAAGGTTGAAATCGCATGTGTGCTGATGGATCTTATTTTTATGCGCTACTGATGTATATTCATTATGGAGGACCGCTTGCCTTCGTATGGATCCTTGATATATGTTTAGCTCTGTGGCGGACAGTGTTTAGATTTTAATCCTTTTATTGAACGGCGGATATTGTGTTTTTTTCAACACGCAATTGTTAATTGTTGATACGCGGATATTCCAAGTGATTTTATATCAGGATATTATTATGAGTGCGTGGAAAAAGACTACAGTTTGGCATACGATTATTATCTTCTGTGTTAAAAACGAGGTTTGAAGCCATGGTTGAGTCATCGGCGAGATGCCTGCGCCATATCCAGGTAACACGAGGTTAGACTGTTGTCTAAAGGCTTGAACTGTTGTCTCTGTTTCATATATAAATATAGGATTGAAGAGATGTGCTTACGAGCCGGTGTTTATAATAAAGACCGGCCTATAACTAGCGCGATACCAAAGATTTAGTGTGGATGTGCGTAGTATATGCTATGCGCATTCTTCAATTACAGGCGTCGTTTTGAAAGGGGGAGCTACTTCTTGTTTCGACCATCGTGGCAAGTGAACTGGCGATATAACCATTAAAGATTTAATTAAAGGTTGCAATAATTCGGGTCCGTTTGAGCATGGCGATGGCGACTTATGCATGCACATAGACCGAAACTGTGTGGAGGGTGAGAGGTATGTATACGCCTTAGCGATGGAAAGTCGATGCATGTGAATTTTGTTATATATGCCCTCGAGTTTTGTTTAGGAGCCAGACCTCAGTCAACGCCAGTTCTAAAGAATCACTGTGGAGGTTGTAAGTGAATATATATATAATTCGGATGCGTATTCTCAGTTTGTTCCGTTTAAGAATTAAGGAAAGGCACCGTATGTTACTGCCAAGCATGAGTGTTTTGAACCACAAGAAAGATAAAATTCTGAATTGAAATGGTGCCGATGTGAGATTGCCACTAATTGGAGTTTTTGATTAAAGTAAAAAAAAAAATAGATGCACACAGGTATGCACATAGATTACGAATCATGGAGAATGCAGGCCCTGCTTGCGTCGTGTAACAAGTTGTTTACGAGAACAAATCCCTTCATACCATAAAAATTGATCCGTTCCTAAATATGAAGATGAAATACATACCTTTTGTAATAGTGGTACACCATGTAGATCAAAATATTGCTCCATCTGAAGTATCCAATTTACCAGATCCTTGACATCAAACTTCCTCATCTTGCTTTTTCTTGATTTTAGGAGCTCAATCTTGAAACGTCTATAACTTTGTACTTTCGGATCTTTGAGTTCTAAAATTACGACCTGTAGTAGCCCTCTATGTCATATTTCCAATGCCACCAGTCTGATCCAAATTGGATTCTCCAAGAAAGAGTTATGCACAATATCCCAAGATGACCTGATTATAAACCTTTCCAAAAGAGCAAACTTGTATGAGGTGCCACTTGTCAATGTTTCTACCTTTGACTCTAAAAAATATATAAAAGAAACTACATTCCTTCCTCATTCTGTACCTTCTGACGAAATTTCAATCCAATGCTCAGAGAAAAAGTTATGATGATTTTCCCTAGGTCACCTATTTGGAATGTAATTCAGGACTCCTCAAAAAGCCCAACTTCCTCAGATCATATCTCTGCAAATATAGCACAAAATGATCTGAAATTTGGACCTGAGATTCAGTGCGATGTCTTCTCAAATGGGTTTTTGTTTAGCTTCTGAAATGTCGCAGAAAAAAAGTTATAGTGAAAATGCCACGATCACCTGTTTAGAGCAGCGAAACCCTAGAATCCAAAGCTCTAATACCAAATGTTATGAAACCAGCTCAGGAAAAGATAGAAAAGATAGACCAACGCCTTATAATTCAGCCTCTTCGAGGGGGAAACCTCCTTTACATTACATAAATGAACAATTCTTGGATGATACAATTGAAAAGACCTCCTTTCTATATATAGGAGTCTAAGGGGTCATAAAATAATTAGAGTCGACATAACAATAATAATGTAAGAGAACAATAATAACAATAGTGGGCTCCTATGGGACATAATAGTAACAATATGGGCACTACATGGGTACATCAATATAATAAGTGGATTGTAATAATAACAATAAGGGGTTACACTAATAGTATAGGGGCCTGACACAATTACTTTTTTCTCAGATATAAGTTTTCATTTTTGTTAAGACATATTATTTTTCCATTTTTGCAAAATATGAATAAGGTGGTATCCTATTTTATGGATAACCAAGGAAATTGTGGAAAAAAGGCTCCATGGATTTGTTTCTTTCAGGTGATTCTTCAAATACCACAACCAGAGGATGAACAATGGATTATGAGTACTTACTATTACACCTCAAACATTGTTGTTACCCCTCAGGTGGTGTTGTTACACTACAAGTTTTTGTTGAACCACTAGACATTGACTATTCAACAACCGTCTAAGCATGTGGGTACTATCGCATGGGATAGCTATCGCAAAGATTGTATTATTTATGGGCAGCTACAGAATCAATATAGTTGTGATTTTGAGAAATGATGTAACAAAAATAAGCCTTATATTTAGAACTTTTTGTAACAATTTCTATTTCCTCTCCATATTGATCAACACGAGAATCTATTTTGGACATGTCAATCCTATAAAGGGAACTCTATTCCATCTAAATGAGAAAAAGTATCGTTATTTTCCTTCTGTAATTCATGATCATTTCTTAAAACAAATGGTAGTGTTGCTGATGCTTTCACAGCTATGGTGTTGAAGTTTTATTAATTCGTATTTCCTCCATGTGCCCTGCTAGGGAGGAAGGGCCCTCCTCTTTAGTGGGGATTGCAGTAGCAGTAACAAAATAGTGGTAGATCAATTAATATTCTTTTCTCTAAGTGTGAAATTATTTATGTCACCATGTAATTTCCATAATGGGTTTATTTATTTTTCGAGAATTATGATATGTTGTCACACATGATTGATTTGAACATAATATTCGATCAGCTGGCTTAGTTACTTGGGTGGTGTATGGTGCCCTTTTTCTTTGGTAACATGAAGTGTGGCTTCATCTCTGTAGAATATTTTTTATTTCTGCATGAGTGTTACTTTTTGCAATTAAATTCAACGACATTTTTTTTTCCTTTTAATTTTACTCTTGGCTGAAGTGTATCGTCACAGACAGTGCATACTCCTTTGAAATAAATAGACCTACATTGGGTTGAAACTTCATGGTTGCGATTCAGTCATATTCATAGTGATTAAATCGACTTAACATTTTGGTGTCATTGCCAATGAAGGCAGTCGATTATGTAATCATCCAAGTGAGAGGGAGGGAGATAGTGACAAAGTTGGAGGGTGGGGAGACAGAGAGGGAGGGTGGGGAGACAGAGAGGGAGGTGGGGGAGATCGAGTATGGTCAAACTGTCTGCAGTATTGACATGATGGATGTGTAGGATTTAGTTAATCTCATGCATAGTGCCCTAGTTGTCTACAGTTGTAGCAGATAATCTGACCATGGCCTCTACCAGGCCCTCCTCCTCCTCGGCCCCGTCCTTAACCCTGATAACCTCTACGCACTCCTCCGACATCTTGATCTGTAGGCCAAGTTTTTGCTTGCATTCAGTATGTAGGTTTCCTTTCCATCATCAGCTCACAGCTTTGATAGTGGCACTCATCATGGCCCACATATTTGCAAAAGTTACAAAACAGTTGTTGGGGTGTATAGACAAACTTTTGAATTTTATGGAAATTAGTTGTCGCATGTTGTCCAACGACCTGATAAATAGCACACCATAGTGTAGCCCTGTACTCATCCCTGCCGGGGCTTCTAGCTTCGGGGGAATTGGCCCACCTATTGTAAGATTAATTTGCATATATTGGACAATGATCTTTATCGTGACCATGGCCATTGCACTTCAAGCACCATACTTCTGCACACACTTCTGGTTTAGTCTTCTTGTCTTTCTTCAAACTTTGTAACTCTAGGCATAAGCTTGCTAATTGTGAGTGGATCTTCTTTACTCCCAGGTTCGTATCCTAAATAGGTGATGCATGCAACCTCATTGTGATCTTGAAGGCTTCTGCCTGGGTTTCTATCTTCTGTTGTGACAGAGAATTCTTAAGTGGGGAAAGAACGATGTTGTAAACCATTCGTGATGTTGGCTATCTGTGATCTACATGTTAGCTTCTCTGATCTGACACTTCAACCTCTGATAAAATTCTAAGGGTGTCTCATCGACCCTCATCACGATCTCTTTAAATCCAATTATTGATTGTGAGTCAGACTTATGCTTACTAAACTCTTTTTTTATATCTACCTTAGTCTATGCTATCATTGAAAGAGGATTATCAAAACAATACTTAATGTACTAGGTTAGCGCGTGATCCGCAAATCAGTAACCAATTATGCCTTCTTTATATTATCATCAATAATCTATTGCACTATCCATACAATGTTTGCAACAAACCATAACTTCTCTACATCCTCACTTCCAATGCCTTTGAAGATCGACATATTCATCATGTTCACCATGTTAAATGGTGGCGGTGGAGGTGAAGTTGTATGTGGTGGAGGTGGAGGCAGAGACAGAGTGGATGGATGGTTTTCTCAAGTAATCCATTGAGTGATTAGCTGAAGAGCACTTCACAGCACAGGCTGCCCCGCCCCTTCGTCATCACCTGAAGGAGGTCTAATCAATGGACTATACTTTAGTCCTGATCCTTCATGATTTCTAAAGAATCGTCCACTTCACGTAGCTCCAAACATCAAGGTAATGGCATCACCCGTTTTCACATAAAAACATTCTAATTCAAGTATTCAATGATCTTAAATACTTACCTTGCGGTCCTATGAAGAATCTTCACTTCACTTTGTTGTAGCTAACTGAGGTATCAATTGAAAATTTTGTAACAAATCCTCCTAGAATGTGATCGAGTCAATGATCGACAACCCATGTGATATTGTTTTTAGAGGTTTATTGTCCCCACGCTAATTCTCGTGTCTAGACTTTAGGATTATTAAGCTTCCACCTTCCTTGAATATCTATCAATTTAGCCAATCATTCATATAGTTCAATGGGGAAGGTGCAGAAGAAGATCTTGTGTATCTCCATATATAGATACCTATTCAACCATGCTTCCTTTGAGAGGCACGAATTCCTATTTTCTTGCGCCGCGAACTCATGAATATTCTGATCCAAACACTTTTAAATTACTTTCTTGGTTGGATTCCATTGATGTGACATCACACATCTCTTTCAAGCAAATCCAGATCTTGGCAGCGCAACTATTTGTTCGCTTAGGGGGTCTTGACCTAGGTTCAGAGTTAGCTACGCCAACCAACAAAACCCTACACTATTATCTCTTTCCAAAAGAACCCACCTAGTGTAGGCTGCAATGTCACCCGAAACTATATGGGGGGATGCAAGAACCAATTTTCTGCATCTAGAGACTAGTGTGATGTCTTCCAGTGCCTCAGATCTACCTTTGTGCAGATCGATAAACTCTTAGTGCTCGTTAGTGCAACTCTGTTAAAAAACCTTTAAACCTTCGTGAAGGTCTATGATCAATCCTTGTGAACATTTAATGACCAATTTACCTGCTTACACACATCAGCAAGAAATCGTAGATTGGTGTTCTTGCAGATCTACTTAAATTGTTAATAAACATAAGAGGAATCAAAAGAGTATTCAAGAATGTATCTAAACATGCATTGCGTACATTATTAATATTTATTCAAGAGAATTGTGTAGCATTCGAGTAATATTTCATAAAATGAGTCATTCATTTACAACATATAACATAAATAGACATGAACATAAATACTCGATAGTTCTTCAGAGACTTGTCTTTATTGATGTTTAACTCAAGGATTACATATTCAAACTTCCCTGTGCACAGAGATGCAGGGGTCCGCGCACTCAGCTGCAAATCCATTCTTCTTCTAAGCCTTTCTAAGCCCTTCTTTCTTCTATCTCACCTTATTCTCCTCTACTCCCTAAGACACACCTATTTATAGTCCTTTTTCATACAATACCATGGTCTGTAGACAATGGGTGAATCTCAAAACTGACTCAAAACTTATCCAAAACATGGGGCTAATCCCCTTTGACTCCTACTCATCTATGTGCTCCGCGTCCACAAATCGTGGAGACTTTACATATTTACAAAATTGTACCAAAATTTGGGTTATCTTAACCCCAAACTAACCCAGGGGACCCCATCCCAACATTGTGTCTTCTCATTAATGTCCACACACACTTATGAATGTGCATGTGTCTTTAGGTATGCACATCTATTCCTAAGATAAATTACCACAACCATGAATGCCTTACCTACATTCCTCTCTTTCCATATGAAGTTTGTTAGAGCTTGGTAGAACCAAGCACACATTCAAGAATTCATGCACATTTATTTTACATTACTTGTAACACTTCTCTTTCATCAATCTTCCTTTACCCTTCTCTCTCCTATGTTATATCCCACTTCAATCTCTAACTTTTTCTCTGATCGTCTCTCCTCTCACTCTCCCCTTTTCTCCCATACTCTCCCCCACCAGCTCTCTCTCTCTCTCTCCACCTTTCAACACTTTCTCTATATTCTTACCTTTCTCTTATCTGAATCACCATCCCCTCCTCTCTCTATTCCTACCCTATATTATTCTCTCTCTCTCTCTCTCTCTCTCCACCCAAATATCTCTCTATTTTCCATTTACATATTTGTATTTATTTATCTGTCTCTTATTTTGTCTCTATCCCTCATCCATCTCTATCACTTTATCCCTCCCTTTTTTGTTGTCTATCTCTCTATCCCATCTACCCTCTCTCTCTCCCCGTCAACCAAATTTTCTCTATCCATATCTCTCTCCCTCATTCTCTCTTTCTCTCTCATCTCTCCCTCACTCCCCCCAACCTCTCTTCCTCCTCCTCTCTATTAGTCTTCCTCTCTCTGCACCTCCTCTCTCTCTAGCCCCCCTCTCTATTTCTCACTCACCCTCGGTCACCACGTCTTACTCTCCCTATAGCTCCCTTTTCTTCTCAATATGTTTCCCTCTAGTTCCCTCTCTATCTCCCTCCCCTCTTTGTAACTCACCCCCTCCTTGTATCTTTATCTCCCATAATCTGCTCTATTTTTATATATATATATATATATAATCTCTGTGTGTGTTGTGTGTGTGTGTGTGTGTGTGTGTGTGTGTATGTATGTATGTATGTATGTATGTATGTATATTTGTGTTTTTCTCTCTCTCTTATTCCCTACGTCCCTTCCCTTCATATCCTCTCCTCCTTTCCTACTCATTCTCTCGCTATCTCTATCAACTTCTCCCCATCACACACACACACATACTCTCTATCAAATTCTTATCTCCATATCTCTATCACTTTATCTCCCCTCTCTTCTTCTTTATCTCTCTATCTAGCCACCCTACTCTCTCTCTCTCTTATTCCCTACCTCCCTTCCCCTCATATCTTTCTATATCTCCACCTCTCCCTCTCTCCTACTCATTCTCTCACTATCCCTATCAACTTCTCCCCATCACACACACACACATACTCTTTATCAAATTCTTATCTCCATATCTCTATCTCTTTATCTCCCCTCTCTTCTTCTTTATCTCTCTATCCAACCACCCTACTCTCTCTCTCTCTCTCTCTCTCTCTCCCCTTCTATTTCTCTATCCCTCTCTCCCTCCATAAATCCTTATTTCAAAAGAACCCCATTATCAATATATTTCACTTTCACTTAGAACTTTATAACTACCTCCCTTCCTCTATATCTCTATGTCTATCATACTCTCCCCCTCACTCACCCCCCATCTCTCATTCTCTCTCCCCCACTCCCACCATCATTTTTCTATCTCTCACTTTTCCTCTCTCTTTATTTCTTGCCCCCACTCTCACCCACACACAAAATCTCAATCCTGCATGTCTCCCACATTTCTCTCTCTCTCTCTCTCTCTCTCTAGCCTTCCCCCCCTCCCTGAGTTACTCCTTCATAATCACCCCATTCAAAACTTGACTTTCCCTTCCTCCCTGTGTCTCCCATAACTATCTTCCTTTGTACCTTATTTCCCCATCTCTCTCACTTTTCAAATCTCACTCACTCGCTTTTCCCTCGTGTAGCTAAATAACTCATTCTTCCCCATACCATGCTTTCTCTCTCTCTGCATCCCAATTCTATTCCCCCCCCCTCTCCCCAATTTTGTCACATTTATCCCTCCCCTTCTCCCCCTACACCTTGACTCCACCTCAAACTTTTTATATGTTTTAAAGACCGTAGCTAAAGGCTTCTCCTACTAGTAATTCACACACCTTTTTTTAGTTATCTTCACCCATGGGGGTTTGAACTTTGAATCTCCCATTTTACATATTACTTCATAAGAAGGCCGTCACCAATTGAAATGCCCCCATAGGAAATTTACACATATTTTTATTTCTTGGATCATGAATGTCTTTTTAGTGTTAGGAGTATG
>APFE031217330.1:1035-37614 GCA_000404065.3 Pinus taeda | reverse complement strand
TTGTGCCATTACACCTCTTTGTTCCTTTTTTAGAAGCTTTGTCATACCATTAGAGCTATTATCTTTCCTGGTTTCCCTGCAATACCCCTTAATACAACTTCCTTTCCTTCCATAGAAAATTTCATGAAAAGTTCTTGAAAATTAAAAGCTATTGTACCCAAGGATTGTAGCCATTGGACTCCTAGTACAACATCAGCACCTCCCATTGAAATGGAAAGCATTGGGCTAGTCAATACATATTCTCCCATGGATAGCTTGATATTATGGCACTTTCCAGAGCAATTTATTGTTCCTCCATTTGCAATCATCACTTGACACTCTGGTGCTGGATATAGGAAGCAATTCAATTCTTTTGCTACCTTACAATGAATAAAATTGTGGGTGCTTCCTGAATCAATCAACCTATACCTTTTTTCTTCTTGATTTGTCTTCTATCTTGATAGTTTAAGGAGTGGTTAATCCTGCCATGCATTAGCAAGATATGGCGGATTTCTTTCTTCTTCTCTAGGCTTTTTCTGTATATTTCTTCTGTGACCTTCTATGCTCCTTTTTCTTCTTCCTCTTCACAATCTATGTAGACTAATTCTTTCTCAACAACACTGTGTGACCTTTATGATGTATTTGCTATCACAACATGTACAAGCCACTTTGCTCTTTTTTTCTCAACTTTTGGTGTACCTATAGGTGTGGAAGATAGGGGGCAACAACCTCCGTTTTTGTATAGTTGTTGTGGTGGTAGTCCGGGTCTGCCCATAATTTTGCTTTCCATTTTTCTTTCTAACCTGATGGCTTCGCTTGAATCAGGTTCCCAAGGACGAAACAGTCAATGTTGATATTATCCTTTAAAGGACCCTATAACACATCGATATCTATGCTCCTCTGGATATCTTTTACCCTTATGTTCAATTTTTGGAAAAAAAAAAAACCCTTTTCCTCAATGTGCTCCATTATTGAACCCTTTTGTTTGAGACTTATCAATTGGCTAAAAAAAGTGTTGCTTTTTGTATCTTCATAATGTGCCATCAATTCTTCCGTAAAAATTGCCCAAGTGATAAATTGTTTACGAGAGCAAAGCCATTGATACCATACAAACTGATTTGGTTCCAAATATAAAGTTTCCTACGTACCTTTTGTGTGTTTTGCACATTATTGAGATCGAAGAATTGCTCCATCTGTAATATCCATGTGGCAGGATCCTTGCCATCAAACTTCCTCATATCGATTTTTGAATATGGTGGGTCTTCGATCCAACATTAGAGTCTATGGAATCATGATTATCATTTTTTTTGTTCTCATCATGAGTTTCCTTTAGTACATTTTCACCATTAGTGACCATTCCTTGTAGCAACTTATTCATATTTATTGTTAATTCTTCCATCTTATCATCCATGCCATCAATTTTAGCGTCCATGCCATTCATCTTAGCATTCACGCCATTCATCTTAGCTTCCATGCCATCCATCTTGGCTTGTACACCCTTCTTTAAATAATCCATCTTAGTTTCTACACCTTTCTTTAAACCATCCATCTTAGCTTCTACATATTTCCTTAAACCTTCCATCTTAGATTTTGTTGCTTTTTGTGCAAGTGACACTTGTTGCACTTGTTCTTGTAATTTTGATATGTCATGTAGCATTTCTTCCTCTTCTTCATGAGTCATGCTAGAGCTTTCAGGTTCCTTACTAGGTGTTCACATTTTCTTTCCTCGGGGCATTAGTTACCGATAATAATGCTCTACTATGACCTTTGAATTCCTTCAAAATAAATTTCAAACCAATCTTAAGCAAAAATTTAAAAGAATCTACACACCTTTTTTCACTTTGTAGGAGCTCGATATTGCCTCTGATGTATCTCTGTACATTCAAATCATCCAGTTCTGAAATTGTTACCTACAGTAGCACTCTGTGTCCTCTTTCCAATGCTACCAGTCTGATCCAAATTGGATTCTCCAAGGAAGAGTTATGCGAAATCTCCCACAGTGACCTGATTATGAACTAGTTCAGTAGGGTGAACTTGTACGATGTGCCACGAGTTCCTGTTTCGTCTTTTGGCTCTAAAAAATATGTACAAGAAACTACAGTCCGTCCTCTTTCTGCACCTTCTTACGAAATTTCAATCCAATGCTCAGAGAAAAAGTTATGATGATTTTCCCCAGGTCACCTGTTTGGAATGTAATTCAGGGGTCTGCAAAAAGACCAACTTCCTCAGATCATATATCCGCAAATATAGCGCAAAACGCTTTGAAATTCAGACCCGTGATTCAGCGCGGTGTCTTCTCAAATGGGTTTTTTGTTTAGCTTTTGAAACGTCGCAGAAAAAAGTTATTGCGAAAATTCCACGATGATCTGTTTGGAGCAGCGAAACCCTAGAATCCAAAGCTCTGATACCAAATGTTATGAACCAGCTCAAGAAAGATAGAAAAAGATAGATCAACGCCTTAGAATGCAGCCTCTTCGAGGGGGCAACCTCCTTTACATTACATAAATGAACAATTCTTTGATGATACAAATGAAAAAACCTCCTTTCTATATATAGGAGTCTAAGGAGTCACAATATAACCCAGCCGTCCTAACAATAATAATATAAAGCCACAAAAATAACAATAGAGGGATTCTATGGGGAACAGTAATAACAATATGGGGGAAATGGGGGCACAACAATATTAATAAGGGGTACAACTACAATAGTAATGGGGTAATCACTAGTATTATAGGGACCCAACAAAATATCACAAGAAATCATATGAAACAACAACCCAACCAACATAGAATAGAAATAGAATTTGAGATTGGAGATTGGTTATTTGTGAAGCTTCAACCTTACAAATAATTATTCTTGAAACAACAAGGAAAGAACAAACCGACACTAAATTTCTATAGATCATATTAGATCAATAAAAATATGAGCCAAGTAGCATATAGTTTGAGACCCCTAATAAAAGTTGCATTCACAATGTTTCCCATATATCTTTCATCAAGAGAGTACTAGGTAACCACCAAACAACATAGACACCATTTCCTATGTTATATGATGAAGGGAAGATCATTTTAGAACAAGAAGGAATCATTACCACAAAATAAAGGAAATTGTGATCATGGATATTAAAGAATATCTTATGAAATGGAAGAACTTATCGAAAGAAGAAGCCTCTTGGGAGAAAAAATGTTTTTGTCATTAACACCCTTCATTACCTATGCTTTGAGGACAAAACATTTCTTTTGAGATGAAAAGGAAATGCTATAAAAATAATAAATGACATTAATTAGTTAGTGAATAGACATTTCTTGTAAAAAATACACGTCCATTAGTGAAAATGCACCCCACATAGGTATTTTTAATGGGGCCCCTCATTTTAATGTCATAATCTTATCAATCAATTATTATTCATTCATATACATATATACTTTATCCTATTGTGTATTTAGTTTTTCCGTACCAAGGAAGTATCATTTATCTAAGATATGTTTGAATTAAATCCATTGACTTATTTTATAGGTGGTTAATTACATCATTGCTACCTCATTATTATCCATTTAGGGATCTTTGAAATCTTAATTATCAATGGATTAATCCTTGTGGTTTACATACATAGTGCACACAATATCTAAAATTTGTATGTCTTCTAATAAATAGTTAAAGTGAGATACATAGTTAAATACTTTATTATTGTAATTTTGTAACTCAACGCACACAATGGGTGATTGTTGATGACACAATCTAATGATATCTTAAAAACTTTTACATTGAGGTAAGCACCTTCATTAATAATGCAATGGTGAGTGATGATATTTTTTATTGTAACTAGGATCTAAAATATAATGGATGGGGGTATCCTTGGCTTAGATTTGTCAAAGTCAAAACCCATCAAGAATGAATCTGAAAGGTTGATGGAGCCCAAAGATAATAGTAAGGACTTTCTTTGAGAAAGAAAAATATGAAGAACCTTGAGTGTTGACATGTTGGCATGAGATTGAGACAATTCATCTACATCACTATAGTTATGGATAGCTCTCACATGTGGGTTATGAGTTGTATGACATAAAATTTCATATAATTCTTTAGGTGAATTGTCAACACCATGTTAAAGGTTCTTCAAGGGTTATGTTGATGGGCTGGAATATACACCAATAGTCAAGGGGATCTCTCCGGTGTAGGTTCCCAACTAAAGCCTACATCGAGTGTGCTGGAGATCCCTTCCAGTATGTAGGCCCGACTACCGTTCAGTTTTGTGGAGCTAGCTTTAGACAAAGGTGTGATATAAACTTAGTAGAATGTTTGAGCTTTAATAAACACAAGAGAATAATTGAAAAATATCCTGTACCATATATGTACCATGAATAGAAAAAAGGTAAACCACACAATCTCACATAAAGTTTTTGTTAGCAGGACTTTACATAAGACTTGTGCATACTAGATAAATAATGCTTAACGATTGTAAATCAATGCACAACAATCAACCATTTATTAGCGTACATAACTGTGCAGTCAAAACAGATTATAATAATACCTAAAGGAATAGTTCATTGGCACGAGTATAGAGTGAGTAAACCAAATACTATTCATACGTAGCAAAACCAGATTTGAAGTACGAAACAGCATGTGGGGAGACCTCACATCAAATAGCTTTCGGGAACATTCAATCCGTCAAGTGAGGAAAATACTCATGGAACAAGCACATATATATTTGAAGAATTCAATAGTGAAAAACATACAATTAACTCTTGTATTGACTAGAAGGACAACAATTCTCTCAAGCAATATGTCTATGAATCTCCAAAATAGTCCTCAGAAAAAAGCCATTACAAATGAGGCATGAGGTTACATTTATAGGATAAGAATGACCTTTAGTCTACTCTTGACTCTTGGACTTCCTCATGACCTCTCACCTACCAAATGACTCTTGGCATTCTATGTGAAATTTCACGTTCATAGGGCATTCTCTGCTACCGTAATACACAAAATAAAAATGACTACCATCCTAATTGGCTAATCTATAGATGGCAAGTTTCAGAATGTTGAGCCCAAGCTTTTGTATCAGGTAAGCACGCCATATGTTGTATTCTGCCGCAATAGGAGAGATTTGTGGCTAGCCTTCATCATGTCGGTGTAAGCACTCCAGTGTGTTTGGGAGAAGGGTATTCTAGTTGGCATGTATATGATTATTCAAGGTACCCAGCTTAGTGTAGAGCCTCATTGGTTCTACTATGTAACACTTGATATTTTCTCTTGATATTGGCATATCTCCCGTGCGGGAAACTTGTCTATATGTCTCTACGAATGCCTGCACCTCATTGTTGATCTCCTCTTGATTTTTTACCTATCCAATCTCTCCTATAGAGGGGGCCCCATGTAGTTGAATCACTAATTCCAGACTCTTGAACAATTTTTTGTAGGAGGTCAACACCCTCTCAACATCTTTGGCCAATTTTTCTCTAGACTAAACTTTGATATGAAGCTAGACCCTAGTATTTTGCATAGGGATCCAATCTTTCTTATGAACTACTGCCGGGGCTTTGGGGTACTTTTCAGACCAATCATGTATTTGATCTAAAGTGTTCATGGCCTCTTTGAGCATGGCAAACCTTTCTTTTGAGTGAATTTGAATGGTCACTATGGGTGCTATAGTCTGGTGCAGTTTTGCCATTTCTTCATACACTACTTCCATAGTCTCCCCCAGGATCTCTATTTATGATGCGATTATCACTTGGAATTTAGCGGATCCTGTGTGTAATAAGCTGAGTGTTGTTCTCTTCCCTTGTTCCGCGATGGTGGCCCTTTGCTTGAATGCGTATAACTTGTTTTGCAAATCTACAATCTGCTTACTCATCCAGGCTACGTTGTGTTCTGTGGTACCCACGAATGCTATTCCGGCGGAGGCAATCATTTGAGGATTTGTCATGATATTTGGCATGATATCCATTGCCATAGTTACTGACAATGGGTCAGCTGGGTTCCTGTTGCAAGATTTCTTCCTCTCGTGTATAATTTTGAGGTTTACTTCATGAAATGTTATTTTAGTTAGATCTAGAACCTCTTCATCATGATCTTCTGAGATGCCTAGCTCTTAGAGGGGAAGGTGTCCACCAGTGAGGGGAGTAATGGGAGGTACATCCAAAGGAGGAAGCTCACTTTGTCTTGAGCCTAAGTCAACCACTTTGCTTGTCTCTCGTTGTTCATTTACTTTAGCTTCCTCTTCCTTGTCTACCCTAAGCTCCTCCTCCTGTTGCCTCTTTTCTCCTTCTAGTAGTGCCCATTTCCTTTCTAGCTCCTCCTCCATGTTCTTCAGTTCCTGTTCTAATCTTTGTTGTTCTTCTTGTTTTTTCTTTGCAACTTCTATTGCTTGTCTCTAATTTTTAGCTTCTTCTTGCTATTTCCTCTCTATCTCATCTGGTGCTCTCTTTTCTTCTTCTTGTTTTCTCCATTTCTCATTCTCGCTTTGGTCACTAGATTCCTGCAATTGTTTGCTCTCCAGTTCTCTTCACCTCTTTAGCTCTCACTTCTTTCTTGTCAATTTGGCATTTCTTTGTATGAGTGTAACTTCTTCTTCCCCACTATCACTTAGAGGGTCTTCAACCTCTTTTCCTTTTCACTTCCATAATTCCTTGGCTCCCTTTGGTGTTATTTCTCTGAGGCTTACACCATCCTAGAAATCATCAAGGAGCTCATCTTCTATGGACTGCTGCTCATGGGGGTTGATCTCCCTCGTGGAGTTATTGCTAATCCCATCCTCGGGATCCTTCCTAGTGTGGACATAAGACCAACTAAATTTTGCCTTCTTGTAGTGGGAAACTACCACTTTCTTAGGGTCATAGGTTTGGTAATTCAAGGTCACGAAATAGCTCCCCTCTAGTTCTTCAGATTCCACTTCTACCTGTTTGAAATTTTCCACTACGTACGCCACAATGGTGAGAGGGAAAGGCGGCCAAGGTTTCTTCTTGCCTTTGTTGAAAACCTTTGAGAAACCCTGTGTCATCTGGTAACAGACCTCTCGTAGAAGTGTCTTATCTATGATGAACTTGGGCAGAGCATGAGGAGCTTTATGCATACCAAACACCTTGATGATTGTTCCTTCATCAATGGGGAACCAATGAGCTACTTTAACCACGATTCTCATGGCTCTTTCTGACATGCAAGGTGGTTCTTTCCCGAACATCAGTTGGTATAATGGGATCATAAATGTTTCAGATATTACATCCAACATGCTTCTATAAGTCATGTCCCAGAAAACTTTGTAGTGGCAGTGGACGGGTTGGGCTATCGATGTGTCCCAATTACAACTCCAGTGCTCGAAGTGACACCTCAAATAGACATCATCAAGGAGGTATGAAGACATATAAAATTCCAGAGGTTTCTCGAGGGGTGGGCTTTGGGTGGTGGCTATGCTTGTCCTCAAGGATGATGAGAGGATGCTCACCCAATTAAAAATAATTCCTTGAGTGGCAACAACATACATGAGTGGAACCCATGTGCCAAAACAAACATCACAGTCTGCCTTCCCATA
Source organism: Pinus taeda (assembly GCA_000404065.3). Classification (NCBI taxonomy): domain Eukaryota; kingdom Viridiplantae; phylum Streptophyta; class Pinopsida; order Pinales; family Pinaceae; genus Pinus; species Pinus taeda. Next base: position 30,113 of record APFE031217330.1, on the reverse strand, counting down.
TAGTCGACACATCATTGCGGTGATTAATTGATATGCTTTGCATAGCCCTTCTATCTTGTAATCTTGGTCTGTCCTGACCGAGAATTTCATGATGTCTTTTGTTTGGATGGTGAACTTGGCAAACCACTTGATGTTAAGAATCTGCTACTCCTCAGGCAATTTGTAATAGGCGTTGATGCTTGTCGAAGAAATGGTGGCTATGGGTGCTACATCATGACCCCTGATCATCCAGTCATCTGTGCTTGTACATTGCAAGATCTAGTATATGGTTTTAGTGCATGGGAATATTGGTTGATGAGCCGCTACTTTATGTGATTTTTACCTTTTGACGTTCATATACTTGGAAGTCCTCCTATGTTTCCAAGATATCCTTCTTAGAAAATTCCTCGTAGATTCATACCAGGAGAGCCTGGTGGTTTTATTTATGTTGCAAGTTGTGTCTGTAAAGATAGGTGGCTGTTCATCTGGATCGGCTTCCCATGCCCCACTTCCAGAGGTGCCTTGAGCTGCTTTAGTAGTCAGGTGACCCATCTTGTCCTCAAAATAAGAAATGGATATGCACACGAGCTCGACATCACCTGGCATGTCAAAAACACAATCCCACGATGAGAGAGAGAGCATGACAATAAATTTGAAAAATAAAAGGATACCTAGCCGATGAAAGGAAGGCTGTGGAGAAGGCAAGTCACACGGTCTCCAATGTTAAGAATTTGAGTACGCAACTGAGGTCAAAGGTTGGGGAGCGACTACAAGGTCACGATGTGAAAAATTTGGTCACAGATCGCACAGTGGGTGGTGGTTTCAGGTCACACATGGTCAGAGGTTGCGGGGATGAGGAGCCGCGAAGTTGCAAAGTCGCGAGGGGAAGGGTATCGCGGCTGCAGGGTGTGCGACTACTGCTTAGAACAGCTCAGAGAAGGCCCTGAATGGCTTTGGGATATTGGGGTCACTTTCAGAAGGATGGAGTTTCAACTTCTTGATCAAATAAGGGGATCAGATGCAAGGCAAACCTAAAACTATGAGTGGAGGAATGGGGGAAAGACTAGGGCAACCTATGAAGCATGAAACGAAGAGGAAAGCTAAGTAAAAGGCTAAGACCGAGGGCGAGAGATAAGTCGGAGGTCAGGAGGTGTAGTCAGTGACACTTGGAAGAAAATAATCATTGTAGGAGGGAGGACCGTTACTTACTGGAGCCGGACGCGTGTGTAAATTCCCATCGGAGGGGTTTTTGGCTTCCACTGTGACCAACATAGCCTTGAAAAATGCAACTGGGTGCCCTCCTATTTATAAAATAATCACACGTGTGGAGGTCACGAGGGTTGGGGGTGCGGCTATTGTGACCTTGCGACTCTAAGGTCGCGAAGTCGCATGAGCCACAAGGTCACGTTGGAGGGCGTGAATAGGTAGTGCGACCTTGCAACCTTGCAACCTTGTGAGTCACGGAGTCCCATAGTTGCATAGTCACACAAGTGATTGACGGTAATTAAGGCGACTTTGTGACTCAGAAGGTCACGAGGTCGCAGGGTAGTAGGATAGTTGAGTGGTTGGAGGTGCGACTATGTGACCTTGCGACCCATGAGTTGTTGTGGTCGCAATGGTTGCCATGGTCACGATTACAGGCGATAGTCGAATTCCGACTATGCAACACGGTCTACCAAGGCGTGAACTGGTGACTTGGCTTAACTTAGTTTGAAACTTGGATTTCTCTTCAGGTTTACCGACACTGAAGAACATTCGAGCAGGACCTGGCGGGGTCGAAACTTAGGCTTGATGTAGAGGATCCAAAAATTTAAAGGTTACCCAAATTTTTGGAGGTGTTGTTGCAACAGCTACAACAATTGGTGATTCCTTGGAAGAACCCAGGATCTCTGACATTTATGGGCCTCAGTTAAGCAGACTTGAGTAGATATTGCTTCATGGAGCTACGAGTCCCCCTGATGGTATTCTGGGTCCCCCTTTCAAACTTGGTCATTTGTCTTGATTGGCCTGACATGATCTTTGCATATGCAATAGGGTGCTACCTCTTGCTGTCTTGGGCTCAAAAGGGAAACTGAAGTTACAGTATGAGTTTTTAGGTATTCCCAGTATAGTGGTCATGGTACTCTGGTGTTGCTTCGCTACTAGCGAGCCTGAACAATACCCCAACAGAGTCACTACCTAGAAATCATGAATGTTGCTCCGCTGCTAGCGAGTCTGGTCAGTACCTCGGTAGAGTCGTTGCTTCAACTCTTTGCGCAGAAATCCTTTCTCAGTCCTTTAGCCCTTATTATGAAAAGGTATAGGTGCTCATTGGCATTTATTTTGCCTGTGCATATATGCACTTATTTAATGAAGGCTTAAAACCTGGGCAGACGAGGGATCCAACTTATTTGACTTGCAAAGAGGCTGTTTTTGTCTTTTTAAGAGTCCTTATTGTTTTATTGGGATATATGTATACTCATTACTAGTTTCTTTAGTTTCTCTTTCGTTCCCAGGACTATAGGTGAGCTAGAACGACTTCAAGAATTTTGACCATGTAAGCAGTGGGGATAGACTGACGTGGGCGCAAATGAGGGCTTGTGTATGCCATTGAGTTCCTCGTCGTCACTAATTTGACCTACTATAATCTCATCATGACTTAAGCTTTGGTCTGTTAATGGATTCGGAGAACACCCGAGGGATCCAAAGTGCAGGGTTGTTTTAACTTTGACTTACCATCTCTACTTTATTAAAAAAGACAACGATTAAAATAGAAATTGAAACTAACTGATAGTAAATGACAACTATATATGAAAGCAATGTTAGACTATAGTAAAAGGTGGTGCTAGAAACTCTGGGGTTGCTAGGTGAAGTAATGTTTAAGGTCATGGCCGTTCACTAGGAGGGGTTCCACTCGCCCTCCCAGGGTTTGTAAATTGAAAGTGTGATGACCAATTTTTTCTACAATCTGGAATGGACCTACCCACAAAGCTTGAAACTTTGTGTGTTTTCCTTTATCCTCATGAGCCCAGTCCCATTTGAGCATGAGGTCCTGTCACGTGGAATGAGTCGATCTTGCGGACAAGATAGACCTTCCTAGAATCTTAAGAAGACCTAATGACAAGCAAACCAACTAGACACTATCTTTCTCTAAAGGTTCTTTTATAAATAATGGCAAACAAGTGTGTTTAAGGCCTACCTTATGTCCAACGCAAGTTTGGGGATGCCTTCGCTCCCTTGATCCAAATGAGTTCCTTTGTCACAAACCTACAAACACAAACAAGGCAAACAATTAAATAGCACCTGAAAAACTAGTATTATAAAACATATTTAACATGAAAGTCAAGGAGTCCATGAAACAAATAACATGAGATACTTGTTGAGAAAAATGAGCCTGATTGTATTAATTCAAAAGAAGAAGAACTTTACAACCTTTGCCTTGACGCTGTACAAGCTCCTCCCAGGGTCCAACAGGAAGTCTCCTCTACTTTGACAAGCTTCACTCACTCCCCAATGAAGCCAAAAAGGTATGTGATCTCTCCTCTTAAGCTCAAATAGGAAGTCTTGATTTCACCAACATTTACCCTCAAAAATGTTCAGCTTCTAACCTCTCTAGCCACTAACCCAATGCCTCAATTTATAGTGAAATGGAAGGAAGTTACTAGGTCCTCCTTCAAAGGGATAAAATCCTCCTTCAACGGGATAGCTCCTCCTAACAAGGGATTAGCTCCTTCTCTTTTGGGATGCATGAACCACTTTGGAGCGAACAATCCACGGCAAAATTCCTTCTAGAATCATCTAGAATTAACCCAAAGTGAGTTTTTTAAGATAAAAATTGCGCCTTTTGACTTTCACAGGGGTACGCACCTTCCCCTTTACATACAGAGTGTATAAGTACGTAGATAATCTGAACAAAGGGTGCGGGCCCGCAGGAAAAAGTGAGAGAAAGTGCGGAATCAGAGTTACATTGTTTTTGATGTCTTTCTCTCATTTCCAAAGCTTATTTTGAAGAGCTGAGGTCTGAGACTTGCTTAGGAGGCTGGTATAGTTGGTGATAGACCCATACTGACTGCAAATAATCAAGGTGACGATATTTTTGTGTAACAGTCTCGATTTAGGGCCTAGTGATCTGGGTTTGGATTGTGGTAAATCCTGAGAGACTAGGAGGTAGGAAAATTCTTCACAGTGTAGGTGGAGAAATTTGGTGGCATCCATGTTTGTGTGGCCTAGTGAGTGGGTGGAGATCACGACAAAATCCTGTTATGATGTGATCATTGTGTTGGCTTATTGATCCATGATCGATTATGGTAAATCATGGTTTCTATTGATGAGTGTGAGGTGGTTTAGCCTCGATATTTCCTGGTTGGTTCTTTTAGTTTGAATCCAACATTTATGCTTGGAATATGGCATGAGGGTGAATGTTTGAAGAGAGATTTAGCTCAACCATTCTATGGTCAGGTAAAACATCGAAGTCCCATCCTGAGTTTGGTTTTTGCATCATTAATGAAAGGTTATTTATCCTTGTATTACTATGATAATTTTGATGGATATATGTGGTCTATATGTTTGTACTTTCATGAGTATTTATGTTGTTATTATGCTGGTTATATGTGTGTTTTATGACAACATCTATGTATTCCTCCCAGCATGTTTTTGCTTGTAAATGAATGAATAATGTATTTATGGCCTAATAGATGATAATGTAGAGAATGAAATGAGGGGATAATGGTTCATAGTGATTCTCAAATAAGGATGAGATCCCTACACTCAATTCTTTTGTTTACACTTGTAGGTTACATATTGATGATATGTTTGACAAAATTGTTGTCATGGCTAGTAGGGGTCTGATTAAGTTCTTATTTAACTTATTGCTTTTGCATCATTGTTTCCCTATTCTTTGACAGATATTAAGCTATCATTCCATTCTGGGCAATGACTTGGGACATGGGCCTAAAAAAGTGGCTCAAATCCTGGGGACATTGGCATAGAAATGGAAAATTTGGTCTCTAGACATTGGCAGGCAAGCCCGTGAGAGCGACTTTGGGTTTTTGGATGCTCCCATGCTTATAACATGAGAGTGAATGAGGCTTAAGATGTCCAAAACATCAGTGGGACCTAGGGACAGGATGTCTAAGTGTCTGACATATCTACTGAGGGTTATGTTGTTGTTGTGTTCCATTGATTCCACTTCCTTAAGGTCACATAGGAGGTTGAATCCAATCATAGTAGCCTCTCGTCACATGTTTACCCCTATTGGCTGGTTACTTGGGTAGATGTGGGAGGAGGGTGTTACAGAGTGGTATTAGAGCATGGTTCACCCTTTTGACTGGATGGGCGGTGTGCGTTGGTCATGCATGTATGTTAGTTGCATGTGTCTCTCTTACACTTGCATTCCATGTGCTTGTTGCATTGTATAATGTTGATCATGGTTGTAGTAAGGTTGTCATGAGGAATCTGATATTGATTTTATGGAATGCATTGTCGCGATTATATTACTGGTTACATTTTGTTATATATCGCTTGATTACATCCTTGTATGTTAGGTTTCATTCTTGTATGTTTGATTACATGTATTAGTCTTGTAGGTTGGTTATAAGAATTGATTGTTTATGCTCGAATACATGCATTCATGCGTACATGTAGTTGATTAGGAATTTCTTATGCATGTTGATAGTTGCATGTGGCAATGTGTACAATGAAGTAATGGTTATTTTCATGCATGACGTTATGGTTTGTGTAGTTTATATGGTCATGCATTGATGACTTGACTCTAGCTAGAATGATCTGTATATGGTTTGGTATTCATGTGTTATATGTCTATATGTAGCTGTTATTGCAGATATGATCTTGGTTATAGTTATACAGGAATAGTAGGTCAAACATGCCTTGTGAAGTATTTGTATGAAATTTAGGTCATCATGGTGCTATTGGTTGTTATGATGCTAATGTGTTGGATGAGATAAAGCAAGACATGTAGATCATCATAATGAGGTTGCAGCATTAGACTTTGGGATAAGAGCAGATTGTCATACAATTTTGCATGTTGGCCATCCGGGTAAGTAAGTTAAGGATTGTTATGTGCATTAGGTTTATATACATTAGGTTTATGCACATGTATTTTGATGTTATGGCTGCATCATAGATGATAATTGATTAGTATAGTCACATGCACATGTGTCGAATAATCATGAATGATAGTAACTTATGGATGTATGCATTGCTATTTTTGTTTTATGTTAGATAACTTGATGATGATGTTATATGTTGTTAATGAGTATGTTATAGGTTAACTTGTTGTTGTTATATGATAGTTAGCTTGATGATTAGGTCATATGTTGTTGATGAGCATGTTATATGCTAACTGATTGTTGTTATATGTTAGTTAACTTGATGATTAGGGTTATAGTATTAACATCTTGATGTTATATGTATCATGCTAAATTGGATTGGCCATGTAGATGGATATGGTTACGATATTCAGGTATGAGTTGACATATTTGTAATATGGTGTTTCACTAATGTAGATTGACTTTGCATATGTATGAATGATAAATTTTTATGAGCTTATGATGTGGACATGTTAGTTAGTGACTATTATGGATATCATGATATTATTTATGTTTGAGTTAATATGTCGTGAAGTTATATCATTCTAACTAGATTGATCATGCAGACAAGATAGCCTCCCCTGAGATACATTAAGGTATAAGTTCGCTTATGTCATATATTTGGTGCTTGATTGTTTGATTATGTCATCTATTTGGTGTTTGAGTGTTTGGTGTCTATCACGTCATCGAGTTGATTTATTTAACATGGTATGTTTGGAAGTTGGTTAAATGTTTGATGAGTTGCATAATACGAGTATGTGTTCTAATGAACTTGTTTTAAGATGATTGTACTAACATGTGTTGAGACAGTTGTTATGTACTTGAGTGTAGTAGGTGAGAGTTGTAGCATTATGTCTAATGACTATGAGTTGACTATGGATTATGACATGATTGTTAGTCTTGGTAAAGGATGATTTCAAAGTGATAGATATGATTGTCTTGATATTTGGAACATGTGGTTCACATGTGTGAGCACTTTCAAGAAACATGCTTGGTATTAATGTGACGAGGTAATAATTGATGTGTTTATATAACTAATAGTTGGGTGATGTGATAATACATAATAAGACTCAATTGCAACAAGGTAAAGGTAAATGAAAGGAATTGGGTAAGAATTCTTTTGGCTATGTTTGGAAACCATAATTCCTAATGAATGAGTGCTTCGCATACAAGAAGTCTTCTTAACCTTGATTTGTCTGAAATTATGTGGATATGTGCTATATTCATGGACATGTAATTGGAAGGTATATTAGTTAGTCTCTAGTTACAGTTGGATTTGTCAAGGAAATTAGAGTCCTTTGAGAGATGGCATGGATGTGTTCAACTACAAGGCAAGTGATTGGCACAACAAGATAAGGTATCTAGTGTATTGTTATATTTATTCATGAACTGATAGTTATGTGTTTATGGAAGTATGATGCAGGGGATTGCGTGGCAAATTAATTGCCATGAAACTATGAACAAGGCTCTAATTGATATTTCCTTGGGAACCATGGGGATTGAGTCATGGTGTCTGTGGTTATTCTTGTGCTTTTGATCTTTTATGATTGCTGCGCTTGATTTGTGATTTTGTGTGTGTTTGGTGCATAGTTATGCCACTTTATTGCGGTATCATATTGTTATTGCTTTTCATGGTTTTATTCTTTTTTATTGCTTGGTATTACCTTTTTTTGTTTTGAGTCTTGGGAATTGGTTGGGAAAACAGGAAATTTAATGGAGCTCGGGGAGAGATGTGTGGTACCCAACAGGTAATGTAAGACTCAGATGAAGGAAACTCGACCTCCTTGAAGCACCTTCATCATTCACTCATTCTAGCGAAGAAGGAGGAAGAAGAAGACATCAAAGAAGGTAGAGGACAAATAGGACTTTGGTTTGGGCTATTTCTCTCTCACATGTGCAAAGGAAGGTTAGGGTTTCTATGACATATCTAGGGTTGTCCTCTACAATTTTGATCTTGAAGGAGACAAGCCAAGAAGGTCTAGTGAGGGTCACAAGAGGCCATCCTCAAGCTCCATAAGTTATAGAAAGCCAAGCAAAGGTCTATGGAAGTCCTGGGGGGATAAAAGGAGTTCACACATATGGAAACGATAACTACTGGAGGGCCGAAAATTTTAGGTTTTCAATGAAGGCTGAAATTCTATAGCTAGAGGTTGAAATTGTGCTACTGGAAGAGATTTGATTGGGTTCGACTTGAGAAAGGAAAGCACATCATTTGGAAAGATTGCAATTGGTCTTGGAGGGTATTGGTATTGGTATAAAGGTATTGGAATTCGTCAATTGAAGAATCTATAAGGAAGAGAATATATTTGTGGGTTTTCCTCTCAAGTGAAGAGGTTTTCGCCATGTCTTGCAACCTATATTATGTGTTCAATTGTTCTTCTTGTTTTGGTTATTGTTTGAAGATACACAAAAATAATAATAAAAAAAGAATATAATAAGTAAGATAAGTAAAAAGACATCACAAGTAGTTATCAAAGAAAGAGAAATAATTGTAATCATTTCCCTTTAGATTTCTCAATAGAGTGCAGATGTGGTAGAGGAAGTTGGAGTTAGCCTCTCTACATCTAACAGACCTAGCACAAGTGGGAGACACAAGTGGGAGATAATCCAGGAATAACTGACCTTGTGGAGGAAAACCTGAAAGTGGTCAGTGATTGATAGTCAATGTTAGATGGGAAGGAGATCATAAGGGAGGAAAACTAGAAATAAAAGTTTGTGCTTCCTTGAACTAAGAGAAATCCCATAGAACAAAGTTTTCAAAGTAACCTCCTTGGTCATAGAGGGATTCTGCCATATCAGCAAGGATAATTAATGCAAATAATATTGTTGGCATGTGGGGCGCATGGTATGTTAAAACTCTTGTCATGTCATTGTTCCTTCATAAGTAGTGATGATTGATGGTACCTTGATTGAGGAAGGAGAATCCTAAGAAGCTAGATATTGTCAGTCCTCCTTGAGATGGGAAGTAGGTAGAGAGTCCCAATAAGTGTTGATGAGGGGGAAGGAGATTTTGTAGCTCTCATTTTTTGGTTGATTTAAAAGCTTGTTTCCCTATGTTTTGATGTATTAAGGGGACACCATAAAAATACAGGAAGAAGGGTAGTGATATGGGACAAAAAAATTCCAATTGCGAGTTATGGGCCATTAGAAGAGATGAATAATCAATGAGGAGTTTGGAAATAATAGTGATGAATAATATAGAGTCCTCCTCTATGTAAATTTTGGAGTAATTCCTTGAGATGGATTTCCTTAATTTAAATTCTAGGAAAAACAACTCTATAAGCCTGTTGGAATTGAATCCCATAGAGTCATCATAAAGGCACAATATTGATATGGTAACACAACATAAAAATCCTATGAATCTCGCCCGCCCAGGATTTCCTTTAGAGGCTCCATAAAAATCAATTTTAACAAGTCCTAGAGGTGGGATTGACCAATTAATTAGAAATATTGACCTAGGATTGGGAGTAGGGGAGTTGGAAGTGTTGGTCTCAAGATGAATTTGTAAGGATTTAAGGATTAACGATTTTGATTCATTGGTTTCCATGTCTGAAGGGGACCAAATGGAGACAAGGATGGTTACATAAAGGTTTTTTTTATGGGAGTAGGCCATAAGTTAAGGCTGAGGTCTTTGGAATGGTGAAAAATTCATGTATTATGATCTCTCCAGATGATTGAGAGTAAAATACCTAAATAGAGAGACCAAGCCCTATTGAGAATGGAGTTTGAAAAAGGAGAGAAGCTCCAGAACTCTATTGTGTTGATGATGCTATTGGAGTATCTATTGGTCTACTTTAAAATCATAGTTGATCTTTTCCATACTCTTGTAAGATATTAGGACAAGAGTTGAATATATGCTCATTGGATTCCTGATTGTTGTGACAAAGGAAGGGATGGTCCTTCATAAACCTTAGACAAAAGTGTATCCCATGATAGAGTTTTGTTGTGAGCAAGAAGCCATAAAAAGTGAGCTATTCAGGCCACTATTTTCTATTCTATATCCAATATCATATTATTAGTTTTGGGATTTGGTTATATTCTGCCTCAATGTGGTAGACCTCTTAAACTAAAAATGATCCCTACTGATTGTAGCCCCACCTTACATGATTTGATTCTTCATAAGATACTATAAGATGTTGCTTAAGAATTTCCTCTAAATGACCTCGACTTAAGGATAATGGTATGATACCCAACGTTTGTTGTGATTTGCAGAGATGGATTCATGATTCCAAAGAGGATCCTTCCCAGTAATTAGCCACATAGGAGAATTGAGAAGCTTGCGTGAAGACATATAGACTTTGTAATTCTTGTTGAGAGGAAAGCTTAGGAAAATGATGCCAAGAATCTTCCCAAAATCCCTTTCTTCCTAGAACCAATGCTCTTGCACTAGATACTTACACTTGCAAGCTAGATTCAATATAGAGGAACCTACTGGAAATTGGAGAGATCCAATTTGCCTCTTCGTGGGAATATGATCGCTATATTTTTTGTTCTATATTTTCATCTAGAACCTTCTCAGTGCTTTGCGACCATGTCCACCAGATTTTTGCTTCGAAAATTGTACTTAATTTTTTGAGGTCATGTAGACACAGTCCATTGTTAGATTTTGGAAAACATATTTTTTCCTATGATACTAGGGCCCATTTTCTCTTTGTGGAGGCTCCTTCCCATAGGAAGGATCTTTGTAGGGAACATATTTGGTTGAGAATACTTTTGGGACCTACCAACATAGAGAAGAGATAAATTGGAAGTGCTTGGAGGACAAATTTGAGGAGCGCAAGACTACCAGTTATATTAAGGGAGTGAAAGGTCCAAATGCCAAGTTTATTTGAGATTTTCTGAATGAGCGTTGTCCAAACTTTTGTACCTAGAGAATTGTAGATGAGAGGATCATGTACGTATTTTAATGAGAACAAGCAATGCTTGATGCCCAAGATTTGAGAAATGTGTCCTTGAATTGCAAGATGAGTATTCAAGAAATAAATTTTGGATTTGAGGTAACTAATTTCTCTACCTAAAGCCTCCATGAAATCAACATAAACATTTTGGAAGGAAATTGCTTTTTATTATATAAGGTTTCCCATAAATTTGGTGTCATAGACAAAATATTAATTAGAAGTGTGCCCATTGTCCCTAAATAGAATTAAATCCTTAATTTCCCTTGTAGTATTATTACTTTCATTACCCTAGTTCCTGAGCCACAAACATGAAAAAGAAAAAGAAAAGAAAGAAAAAAACCTTAATCACACGAGGGATTAATAAATGCTACGATTATTATTATATATTAATTTAATTTAATAACCTTAAAAATAATTGTTTTATTTTAATACTATTTTATTTTTATAATAAAAATTATAATTTATTTTCCATATTTTACAATATTATTTTATATTTACATTATTCTTTTTAAACGAGTTATGAAAAATAAATTACAAGGGAGTTTCCATACAATTTACGAAGTTTTTTATTCTTTGGTTAATTATGTTATATATTTTGACTTCTGATATTGGGCATAAGACTTTGTTTTGGTAAAGCTATTACGTATAGCTGTGTTAGAATGGCTTTTGTATATAGATGATTAAAAGACATTTAAAAAATAAATAAATGATTAACATTCCAATAATACATTATATACTATAAAATTACTCATTTAAAAAATCAAATATATAAAAGTGAAAAGTTAAAATTAATATTTTATCTCATATGTATGGTTCACTAATTAAATTATATATATTCATGCACCTATTCTATTTATGTATTTATATAAAAAAGAAAAGAAATCTATATATAAAGTTTGCAGGAACACAAATGTCACTCCTATCATTCCAATGACATGTAGAAATGCCTAATTCATTTCAAAGACGTGTAGAAAGAAAATCATTCTGATCAATTTACAAGTTCAGGCATGTGAATGGAGCACCATCTAATCCTAACCTGATACAACATGTTGTTGGTTTTGATGATATATGGCTAATTTTAAAGAAGTTTGATTGATAAAGGAAATGTTATTGGGTTGAGAGTCGCTTTACAATTTAATAGGGAGACATGTTGTAATGGGTTAATTTAATAGAGAAATATTGATAAATAAATAATAAAAAAATAAAACATAATATAGATTTAATTTTAAAATAACAAAAGTAATAAAGATAATAAATAAATTTAATTTAAATTTTTTTATTAATAAAATTATAGAAAAATCTAAAAAAAATCAATAATATACATATTATATTGAAATAAAATAAAATAATAATAATAATTTTGATTGGGAAACATAATAAATCATTTTTTGGTAAGCTAAGATTGTATCACCTCACAAAATCAAAGTTTCCAATATATGGTTTAGTCATCCACTCTCAACATTCTTTATTGTACATGGTCTCAATATGCCCAATGGGAAACAAAATATTTTTGACCATCTGTCGCTAGAGTAATTAGTCCAAAATGCAAAAAATGTAACATTTGCAACATTAACAGAGTGTCTATAGTGTCATCACACCACAAAAAAACTATCATTAATCATTTAGCTACGATTTAGAAGAAGTGACAAACGACAAATCTCTTGCACTAAAACATGGGGAAGTAGATGTTGTGAGAATCCACAGAACATGACACTCAATTTGAGTCAAGCGAGCATCCATCCTCTCCACATAGAACCACACATTCTACTACTCTCTTTTCACATCCTCAAGGCAAGAGTGATCCAAGCTCCAAGTGCTGCATGCAGGAAGGTAACACCACATTCAAAAGACCATGAATGTTGACATCATCCTAGCCTTCGAACTCAACAATGAACTCCTACTATAAAATCCCAACCCGCTCCCTGGGCATAGAGACTTTGGTTTCCAGAGCATAAATTATTGTATCGCCGCTTGTAAGGAGTTTACCTCTATAATTCTTGTTCGCCAATGTTTCGCTCAAGTTTGGTAGGATGTTAGAGTTTCCAAACCAATTGAAGTCCATGCCTCATTCCAACCGAACAACCTCCCAAAACACTAGCCAAAAACATCTAACAATGGAAACATACTAATTCTTGGCTAGGTAATGGCACAGGGGGCACTGCTACTCCTTTCTCTGTTTACAAATGACATACATCCAAATAAATAGGGGATAATACCACCACATTAAACTATATGCATGGGGGCGGCCACATCACCCCAACATTTATGCCCTTTTGCTTCAATGTGGTGGGTTGCACTACCCACATCACTGTTTTCCTTGGGCCACACTCTAATTAGGAGAATATTTCGTAATATATAATTAATAAATATATAAAGATTCAATAAATTTTATTAAATAATAATTAAAATTTAACATATTTATAAATGTAAAATGTGAAATACATATTTTTAGCTTAAATTAAGATTTTCACGGTATAAGATTAGAATAATAATTTTATTTTTAATGATTATATTTCAAAATTTCATATTTAGATTTAATTATAAATAATTTTTTACATAGAAAACTCATAATATGCATCACATTAAAATAAACTTAAATATTAATGATTTTTATTCATAGCATTTCATAATATATTTTCCAGATGTGGGTGTTTAATAGCATCGGTACAGTGCAGCAAATCTGGGCTGGCAAGTGGCGCGACCATATGGCCACCTACGCTCCCATCCAAAAGCTCACTGCCGAAATTAATGGCATTTTAATGCTTTGTGCGGGCCGAGGAAACCTCATTTTGATTCATAAGATGGTGATTTTGGACTGCCCTCCCCCTATTCTGCCTCCTTTGAACTGTAACTGTCTCCTTGCTGTTGCAAAGCCAAGCTCGTGCACGACAATGGGGAGATGTTTCCAGATTCTTTGCTGTATTGAAATTGTTGAAGGTGCCCACTTCTCGTATAATCTTCTTTGCTGCTTTCGAATTGCTGCTTCAGCCCTGAATCCTGCTTTTGGACCACGAATTCCCGATTCTCCTGCTCCCACTGGCCATTCTGTCCCTCGCTCTGCACCTCCTAATCCTCATCGACCTAATTTCAACCAGGCGAATATGCCTCATCTGCGTCACAGGATGCGTTGTAGAAGAGGTTGTAGCAAAGGAAGAGAAATTCGCCCCCCCTCGCTATCCCTCTCTAACTCTACCCCTTCGGATTCCTCCTCCCCCTCGATGACTGCTCATCTCATGAGTTGTTATCCAACCACCTGTAGCGGTAGGGGGCATGCTGGGCATGCTCAGACGGCCTGCCCTAGGCATGTTGAAGATGCTCCTCAACCTCCTGCTGCATTTGGCCCGACGCTGTAACCCAGCCACTCTACCCAATTCCAGTTTCGTTGCACGCTGGAATGCCCTTGCATAATTACAACCATTTTAGTTGCTTTCAAAGAGGAGCCTCAAAGCTCTGACATCCCAGCTCGCAACATTCAGGAGAGGCCCAACACTAGTAGAAGGAAAACTCATGGTAGCAGCTCTGGGACACGTAGAACCCATGATGAAGCTCTGGACCGAACAAGCGTAGCTCAGGGACACAATATTCTAGGTGGCTACACAAATATGGAAGCAACGACGAGAGATCAACAACACGAGGAAGATGACATGGAGGCTTACAGGTGTCTAATTGTGGAAGAACCTCCGCCACCTAATGACACCTAGCTGGCCAAAGTTTACTTCAGGTTTTTAGCTCCTTGTCACCAAACTTAGGGGTCTTTTTTGCTGTTTCTTTTTGTAATTGTTGTCATTTTTTGATGTTTTGTTCAAAAAACTATTCCACTATGGTTTTATAGGCTGGTTCCCCTGCGTGGGCAACACACTCCTCTAGTTTTGGACTAGTTTCCTCAGTGTGGGCAGTCATTTTCAGTTATTGTTTGTTAAACATAGCATAATCTGAGATAGGATCTGCAGAGACCAGTGTCTCCATATACTATTTTTGTTACATTAATAGAATTAGTCATATTTAGAAAAAAAAAAACATTTCATAATATATAACTAATAAACATATAAATTAAAATTAAAATAATCTATACTATTATTTTAAAATCTAATTTAAATTATTAATAAATGTATTAAGTAATTATACAATAAATAATAATTGTTTTTCATATCTTCATAGGTTTTGTCGCCATGTTAAAAAATATATTAAAATATAAATAGTCCAATGAAAAATGTGGCATATTTATGTCTATAATATACACCACGGATTTAATAAAATATTAAGCTTTATTAATTTTAAAATAAAGAAAAAATATGACGGAATAAATTTTCAAGTCGAAAATCTTTTCTCAAGTTTTACTCTAAAATAAATTGCATCTTGAGAAATTTATACCTTTTACACTTAATAATGGAGATTAAGAATGAATCTATACTATCACTAAAATATATTAATCTTATACCTATTTAACACGTTAGTTTTTACTATTAAACTTATATAATATTTATTAAAACAAAATAGATAACTATGCTTCATTCTAAAGAACATAAAAGATAAAATATTGTTATGGTTAAATCAAATCTTATTATTTGTACCAATTGAAAATTGATTTCCTCGTGTTAAAATCAATGAATTATTATTTATTTTATTTCTTAATATGTATACTGAATATATTAATGTCAATATATAATATAATATTTAAAATATTATATATAAATAAAAAAATCACAATTTTTAATTAAACTTGACAAAGATAATATATAAATATTAAATTAGAAAGGATACCTGAAATAAAATATTTTTTTTATGAGTATGAAAGATATAAAAACTATAAAGGACTAAAAATAAGACTTGTAACCTAATATAATTATTAAAACAAATTAGATTATTACATATAATTAAATATAATTGTTTCCATTACTATTAATTGTGAATGTAAACCATATGTTGATCCACTAACTAAAGGAAAAATATACATTCAATTTTGAATCAAAATTCAATTTGTTCATGACTCGGCAATGTTTTTATTTTTAATGGAAAATGTTAATTTTTTTATTATCAAAATGTAGTAATCACATTGTTGGGCAGTAATGTACCTAGATAGTTTTTTTATTTTCCAAGATTGTAAATAACAATATTATGAAAGAATGCTAGAATGCAATATTTCACTCCCAATTTTAAGAATTGGATTATGAGTCCCTTTGATGGATATTTTCTAATAAAATATGTCATTGAAATCTTGATTTCAAAATAAATAGAAAGCTAATAAGTTTTTTAGATTCTTAAAGATTAAATTATGTATGGACCTTTTTCCCCTTCAAATCTATTTTTAAAAGAAATTATTATAATTTTATTTCTTTGATTTTTATTAGGCCAACAAAAGGAAGGATTTTGGTAGGAACCATGCTTCGTTGCCAATTAGTTCATTTAGTTTGAACATATGTAGAGCACATTGTGCTTTTAAGCATCCAATTTCTTGTTTTTATATACCAATCACCTCTAACATTGTATAAATTTCATTGTCTATCCTTGCCTCCTACACTTTATTTTATTCTTCTACCCCTTTTACAAATACTTTTATGTCTATCATGCTATCTTTTTGCATCTTGTGTATCCTCTTTAGCTTTGTGATTTCTCATAGTGCACATCAGTTAGGGTACTTGTGCATCACTTTTACAAAAAAATTAAGCTTTTAAGTATCTAGATAACATTTCCAACACAATTTTAAAAAAGGAAAGATACTAACATGGGATAAAATTATTAAAAGAGGACTCCAAGGCCCGTCCAGATGTAGTCTATGCAACAAAGACGCAGAAAATCAAGAACATCTTCTAAATACGTGCCCTTTTGCAGAACAGATATGGGAAAAGATCAGAGGTCTTTTCAGTAAAACAATGAGAGATCGGACGAACATTCGATCGACCATAGGACAATGGGGAACAAGAAAATTTCAAAGTACAGTGGTCAGAAGAATATGGAGCCTAGCAGTCGGTTTTGTCATCTGGTTCATATGGAAGGAACACAATAAAAGAATCTTCAGGGGACAAAACAACAGACCAGAAAAAGTTTGGGATGAGATAAGTTCAGCAATCAGGGAAACTGTGCTCTCAGATAGGTGGGAGGAGGATGATTGGAAGATGGACCAACAGGAAGGGAGAATAGCCTCACTGCTAAACCTGAAATTCAGCCTGCTCTACCCAAAAAAGGATAAACAAAGAAATCCGCAGTCTCAAAGTCCAAACCGTTTTATTTACCCTGGAGTCCACTCCATCAAACTAAATTTCGATGGAGCTTCGAAGGGAAACCCAGGCCCGGCAGGTCTTGGAGGTATCTTCCGGGATGGAGAAAGGAAAACCATCTGGGTTTTTGCGGAATGGGGAGGAGAGATGACGAACAATGAAGCTGAACTTTGGGCTGTTCACGAAGGCCTGAACATAGCGGTCCGAAATAGGTACCTAAACCTGGAAATAGAAGGGGATTCGCAAATAACAATCGAAATGTTGCGGAAACTCAAGGATGGGCAGAGGTGGGATAAAGTGGCAAAAAGCTGGAGAACAGCAGCCATCATCAAAGACATTGAAGCGCTGCTGAATATGATCGATTATAAAATCATCAAGCATGTTCGACGAGATGGGAACAAAGCGGCGGATTTCCTTGCAAATTGGGGTAGCAAGGGAGCAGGCAGCAAACTGGATCGAAATTGGTCTTCTTTAGAGAAAGATCACAGCTGGAACGACCTCAAAACAATCTTGCATCAGGACCATGAAGAAGCCTCCAAGCCTATTTCAGGAGGTATCTGATTGCCCGATCGGGCTGGATAAGCTGGAAAAAAGGATGGGGATGTTTCGGCGGCGCACGTACTTGGCCACTGACGATAATAATCATGCTATGTCTGCAATAGAAAGGTGGAACGACTGGCAGAGGGAGTCTGCAGACTCTTGGATCAGACGAGCAGGTGGTTTGTCTACGGGACAGGACGGAAGGACGGCATGGAGGAGGTGGCTTCAGATGGGGCTTGGAAACGTCTGGACCCACGACCCGGGTAATGATATCACAGCTCATAGGTCCTTTAAGAGCGAAGGCAGGCGATGGGCTTCTGGTTATGAAGCATGCATGACACCTGTAGACCGGTCCCCTGGGTATTGCTGCAGTCTTGAGGATATCGTTAGGCAAGAAGGTGGTGAAGCTTGCAGAGGCCGGAGACAAATGGAGGTGGCAGGAAGCGGGAGTGTGCGACATGGGACGCGCAAGGGGGAGCCTGCCGAGCATCTCAATCCTGTAGCTGACAGGAAGGGTAAACAAAAAATGGAGGATGCAAGGAACCAAAATAGACAGGTTATGGAGATTTCTGAGGAGGAAAACGACGAACAACAAGAAATTCAGGCTGAAGATCCATGGAAAAGGCGCTGGAAACGCCTACCAGAAGAGGATAGGGAGCATGCAGAGGAGGGTGCAGGTCGTTCCTTAGGCGGAGGGAGGGGTGGCCTGTGCAGCAGAGGCAGAGGCGGTAGAGGTCGACGAGGCCACGGAGGTCGCCGAAGAAGAGACCCGGCTGTGAGAAGAGGAAGGAGAGGGAGGCAGTGTAGCCCAACCCCGGAGGCGGATTCTGAACCGGATGAGGGCAACGGCGATCGGCAGACCAGACAAACAGTTGCAGACAGAATTAGAATAGCAGAGCGAGATTATAAAGAGAATTCCAATCCCAAAGTCAGAAGAATCATACAACACTGGGAAGAGGAAGCGATTCAGGCTCCTTCTGAAGATGAGATGGAAGAATGGAGTGCCATCATGCCCGACCCTAGACATACCAGAGGGAGAATGACCCTCTATAAGCAATCTCTCCACTTATATTGTGTCATTAAAAGGCTTATGGCAAAAGCCTTAGAACAGGTCGCCAAAGAGATGGCGGAGATGGTTCAGAATCTGCCAAATGTGAAAAAGGAACTGAAAGACATTGTCATCACCATGCTGCTGCAGGAAAAAAGGTTGGAAGATCTACAACGACAGCTCGTGGCAAGCGGTTTGCTGGTCAAAAAGGAAGAAGCCCCGCAAGCAATGCCGGATAAGTAACGCTCCAGTGTTTCCTATTTGCTCTTGCGTTTTGTTTTGATTCTGCTGTTTCACTGAAGGCACGAATGCTCTAGCTGTTATATATATAGATCGTAGGATCTAGGTAGCAGTTTAGTTTTTGACTTAGCTTCTGGAAATGCTGTATGTTTTGCTTAATTTTGGATACTTGAACCTGTGACCTGTTTGGAAAACTGTCGTGCGGTCAAGAGACCCGGTTTCCCCTCGGGGCGGGGTGAGACCACCAGGATTTTGTAAATACTGTCTATACGTTAATAGAAAAGGCCATACTCAACTTACAAAAAAAAAACATTTCCAACACAATTTCACCATAATTTCTAACTCCACGATATCCAACCTACACTTTGACTCTATCCAAGATCTCCTCTCTCATACATAGCTATGCCCCAATTCCAAAAAATGGTGCTCTAAGTTTCCAACACCTTCTTGTTATATTCAAAATCTTTGTGAACCACTACTATATTACACACTAGTCTATCTTGTGAATTTTCTCATCAACACCCTGCTTTGTTCCACGCTTCTAGTTCCAATTTTCTCTGTTAGTATCCAACTCCACCACAATAATCCTATTTATTTTCATTGTATATTTCCTCAGCCACTATCCCATTCACTTCTCAACACCATGAATCCCATGTTATTTTTCATTCATTGCATTTCAACTCCCAATGTCTATACTATCCCACTCATACTAAGATTACTTATGGAAAGGGGCGAATAGATCTCCCTATGTAGTGATCTATTATGTGTGATGAGAAACCCCTTTTCTATTGCCACATTTTAGAGTAATGAGGTTTCATGCAAATATGAATGAAATTTCTTGATAATTATGTTCAAGATTCGGGTGGATACGATCGAATAATTTTTTTAAAAATAAAATATTTATTTTCCCTTTAACCATTATTAACATAAATATTAAGGAAAAAAGACAGTGATGTACCCATGATTTTCTTAAAATACTCTTGTTTTGAGTATGCTTGTGATTTATTTTTCATCCATTGTCTTGTATAGAACTCTAAATACACCAGCCTAGATCCATATTAACTCCATATCTATCAAGCATCGAGAGAGATCAAATCTCTCAAGGTGCAAACCTCTTTTTTTTATTGCCAAAACTTGAGGAAATATTTTCACCTCGAGAGATTTGATCCACCCTTGATAGATATAGAGTTAAATATTAATAATTAATAATCATAGTTATTACTTTGTTTTATTTTATTTTATTTTTATTTTTATGTACTTAGACTGAGTTAAAATGTTTACATTACATGAAATAACATGCCATAACATAGCATAACATAACCTTACAACATTTCTTCCATACTGGGATGGAGAGCACCTCTTGACATAATGATAAATCTCCTCCTTCTCAATTATTTCAAGCTTTATTATTATCTTGATCAATACTTGAGACATCATACTCCACACCTATGTATATCTTGTAGAGTTCCATAATGATTTTGTTTTAACACTCTTTTTCCACTATTTTCCTCTTTTTCATCATCACTATAAACTCAATAACGACATTAAATCATAGATTTTGATAAGGTAACAACTCTTACATGTATTATTTTTCATATGCGTTAATGTTCCTTCTTGTTATATTAAAGAGTGCATTAGCTATGGAATTAACATGATTCTGTTACCATTTTATAAATATGCAGCTACCTCCATGGTTCGCGGGTTTCTAGTGCGCTAATGAAGCAACTACACATATGGGTAGTTGAGAATTGATCCCCACATGGATCTCTTCCTATTCACTCAAGCCAATTCACCGAAGGATTCACACAGTGCCATGGTTAAAGGCACAGGTCAACACGTAGCAGCAAGAGTCCAGGCGCAACACGTTTTCTCGATTTGCTTTCCAAATAGAAAATCGACAAAATAACGCTTTTCCTGTCTAGTTTCATATTTGAATTAGGATTGAACAAAAGCCCTGTAGGCATAGAAGTCTCAACTAATTGAGAACGCATTTTTATAAATATATATCCTATGTAAACGATATCAAAGAGGAAGTATTAGTTAATTACTCAAGAAATTGTGAACCAGACCTTCGCTCTTGTATTAATTTGAAGTTACCCTTTTGATTCGATGCGTATGTGATTGCGAATCATACCTACTGGATGCGGAGGGCCCCTGTAGAGAGTCAAGGTTTTTATATTATTTTCATTTCATTGCTTTATGATTGTTTTCATTCAATTTCTTTCTGTTATCACTGTATTCTAGTTTAATTACTTCGTTGTTTTCAATATTTCGTATAACTCAGGTTATCTCATTTACCATTTCATATTTCGTTATGATTGCAGTCATTTAATAGTTTAGTCCTTCAACGTTTTTCGCTTCATTACAGATAGTCTTTCCATGCTTTCTAGAATCATAATTTATATCACTCTGTAGTTTGTAATTAGAGATTTCTTTCATGCTCTTTAAGATTAGAATTTGTATACATATATTTCGTAGACAAGATTTTGTTTGAATTCCAATACTCTATTTCATAAGCAGCAAGGTGTTTATATATATTCATAACTTTTGGATGAATAACTTAAGTCATTTTAGAATGATACTCAATTAGATATGATTTGGTACATTAATTTAACAATAGCTTAACTTCCATTTATCTAACAATAGCTTAACTTCCCTGCATTAATTTGTAGAAACCTAAATCTAATAAAAATCTAGATAACAACGAAAATCTCAAAACAAACATAACCATCATCGTACTAAATGAAAGAATAGTTTTCTAGCATATATAGTGCACTTGCACTTCATAAGTTTACCAACTCAGTCGATAATTTATGCTTGCAATTTAAGAACATTAAATTGACCAATAATTTTAGCGTTATTTCGGGGAAGTGTAAATAGAAGCCTTAAAAAAAATTCAAATAAAAACATGACATGCATAGGGAAAGAGACTCTAGAGGTAGGTTAGTAGGTCGAGGAAGAAGTTCAATTCCTACATCATCACTCACTCCACCATGACCTCGTAGTTCCACACCACCCACACAAACTCGAATTCCATCCATAGCAGGCTAATATAGACTTCTCAAAGTATTAAGATCCGAAATCCAATCTAAAGGTTCACAAACTTCATCAAAAAAGGTTGTGATAGAAGAATACCCTACATCTCCAACAAATGGAATATTTTTTCTATCTTCAACTGGATAACAACTTCTAGCTCAAAGTTCCTTCTGAAGAAGAAGAGGAAGAAAGTTACTTCAAACGATTGATAGAGGAACCAGAAAAACTAGAAGAAAAACTAGATCATAATCCTGTTGTAGAACTAGATATCTCTTCTGAGGAATCCATCATGGTTGAAGATGGAGAAGGAGAAGTACACAATTTCAATGGTGAACAACATAGGATTGGAGGAGGAGGAGGAAATAGAGGATGTGGAAGGGGGGTTCATAGAGGTAGAAGAAGAGGAGATCCAAAACCGTTTGGATTCCCTATCCTTAATGAGGATACAACACTAACAGTAAAGAACATCTCACGCTCTATTCTCCCCAATTTTCATTGAATAAGAACTAAAGACCCAAAGACATTTCTCTTTGAATTTGAAGTATTATGTAGATCATATGACTATCTGCATGATGATCAAAAACAAAATTGTTCCCTGCCACCTTAAAGGATGCAACATTAAAATGGTTTATGAGTTTATAAACAAATTCTATAAGGACATGGGCACAAATGAAAGATGCATTCTTAGAGAAATATAAAGATTATTGTATTCCCCATTGCATCAAAGACGTAGTCTTCAAAATGGTACAAAAAGAAGATGAGAATCTTGAAGACTTTATCGAGAGTTTTATTTATAATATCAAAGGCGAAAAAATGAATAATATAGATGAGGAAAATTTGAAAGTTCTCTTACTCAAATCCGTTAAAGGTGAGTGGATTGAACTCCTCAATGTAATGAGAAAATGAGATATTTCTTAGTTACACTTTGCAGATTTTTGTGATCTATGTGTACATATTTCAAGAGGTAAAGTAAGATGAGGAAAAAGTTCAAGGGATCCTCTTTTATCATGAATAAATAAAGCTGCAGTTGGGACAGTAAGTAGGTCAGAAATACGCAATTTTCTTGATAAATTTAAAACATATATTTTAGGGAGTCTTAGTGAGAAAATTGACACCCTTAAAATACAAAAAAGGTAGAAAGCCGATAATGCTGCATTATCCATCTTTTGTCCTAGGTGTAGAAAGAAACATGCTCTAAGAGAATGTCCTTTAGATTTAAAAAGCATAGAAACCTATGTTATATGTGCGGAAAAATCATGATACAACAGAATGTCCCTCTATACCAAGTCTTAAGGATGTGTTTAGTGAATAAGGAATGCGAAATCAAGTAGAGCCCCTTTACTTTATTGCCAAAAGACCATGGAAAAATCCTCAAACATTTCAAACTCAAGGTTTTAATCCTCAACAATTTTCATAATCTTCACAAAATAATTGGAATCCACCTATGCCATGCAAACCTTGGGCTCAACCACCACAATATTGGAATAAAGGAAGGAAAAATCCCTATGGAAGATATTCTCAATATCAACAATATCCGTCATCTTATCCAGATTTTCCACCACAATACTTCCCTCAAACCAACTAGTTACCTCAAGCTCAAGCTCAAAATGAAAATCCACAACTTTCTTTGCCATTTGCACAAAGACCAAATCAATTACCTGTTCAACCATTTCCAAATCTAAACAATAAAAATTCACAAATTGTTTACAACTTAGAAGGATATAATCCTCAAACTTATATGATAATTCCATTAGATTTGAATAATGTTCAATTAAGGTCTGGTAGAGTATTATAAAGGAAGAAACCATATGTTTTTATTTAGGAAACAGAAAATAATTCTCAAAAAGATAATAGTAACTCTAAAGAATAAATTTCCCTTCCTCAAAAAGAAAATATTGAGAAAAAACTCCCCCACATTCTAATAATACTCCTATTATAGAACAACCTTCAGTGTCTATCTCAAGATCACCTTTTCCTGAAAGGTTGAAACTCGATAAAGGAGTAGAAAAATAAATCATATTACCTAATTATGATATGTTAGATGATTTGAAAATTGTTTGTATAAAAATTCCTTTATTATAAGCAATAAAAGAAATACCAATTTTTGCAAAAGAATTAAAGAATTGAATACTAAAGGATTAGGAAGAAAAATAAAAGAAATAAAAAGAATTCAATTAGTCAAGAAAATTGTAGATATTATGATGGGGAAGACAACAATTCAGAAATATTTAGATCTAGGAAGCTCCATTGTAAAAACACACATCAATGGAACTGAAATACCAAACACTGTGATTGATCTAGGAGCAGCCATAAACATATTGAGCAAACAAACTATGGATAAATTGAATCTTCCTAATCTTCAATACACACCAACATTGTTACAATTAGAAGATAGGTTTGTAATTAAACCCGATGGTGTGTTAGAAGATATATATGTATCCTTAGATTCTTGGGAATATCCTATTGATTTCATGCTTCTAACCCCCAAGAATAATTTAGGAGGACATCCATTAATTTTAGGAAGGCCATGGTTAGCTACAAATGGTGCCTTTATCAGTTGTAGATTAGGAGACATTTTTATCTCAGATGGAAGCTCGACAAAGAAATTTACATTGTACCTAGAAAAAACAATGATAGAAGTAGAAAATCAAGAATGGAGAGATGAAGATAATGATGTACAAACAATTTTCACTAATGCACAAATAAATGAGGAGGATCAAATTTTAAATTCAATAGAAAATCATGAACCCTCTTTATATTGTGATGATAGTCAAAATTTTCAAGAACAATGTAATATTGAATATCTATCATCTAGACAAATGGCTTTACATTATATGGAAAAATTTGGAAATTATTCAATCAATTTTTTTTCCAGGAAAAAGCTTGAACATCAATGAAAACCTAAAAGAATTACAAGAAAATAAATTGATAGAATATTGCAAAAACACTCTTCTGCATATGCATGGGAATACACTGATATTAAAGGAATTGATCCTAAAACTTGCATGCATCATATCTATATTGAAGAAAAGGTTAGACCCGTTCGAAAACCACAAAGAAGAATGAATCCAAACTTAAAAGAAATTTTTAAATAAGAAATGCAGAATCTGTTAAATGTAAATTTCATCTATCCAATATCAGACAGTCAATGGGTTTCACCCCTATTAATCGTTCCTAAGAAAAATGGAAAATGGAGAGTATGCATTGATTACAGGGAATTGAATAAAGAAAGTTTGAAAGATCTCTTTCCACTTCCTTTCATAGATCAAGTTTTAGATACATTAGCAGGGAAGAAATATTTCTCATTTTTGGATGGTTTTAGTGGGTATAATTAGATTTAGGTAGCACCTGAAGATCAAGACAAAACCATATTCACCTGTCCATGGGGGACTTATTCTTACCGAGTACTTACTTTTGGATTATGCAATGCTCCAACAACATTCCAAAGAGCAGTACTATGATTTTTCTTTGATCTTATTCATGATTGTGTGGAAGTGTATATCGATGATTTTATAGTTTATGGAATTTTTTTTGAAGAAGCACATGAAAATTTAGAAAAATTTCTCATAAGATGCAAAGAATAAAATATTTCATTAAGTCATGAATTTAATGAAGGAATTGTTTTAGGTCACCATATTTTATGAAATGGAATGAAGGTAGAGTCATCTAAGGTAGAAGTTATTTCCAAATTATCAATCCCAAGTTGTCAACGTGACGTTAGGAGTTTTCTTGGTTTTACTGGATATTATAGAAGATTCATAGAAAACTTCACAAAGATTTCATCTCCACTCTTTAAATTGTTCACCAAAGATTGTGAATTTAGTTGGAACTTTGATTGTCAAAAGGGTTTTGAAAATTTGAAAACGAAGATCTCTAAAGCACCCATCTTAAAAGAACCTAGTTGGAAATTGCTTTTTCATATATCAACTGATGCTTCAGATACAACTCCAGGACTTGTGTTAGGACAAAAAGACCTCACTCCTTATGCCATTTATTATACCAGTAAAAAATTAACTCCTACAGAGCTAAATTATACTGTAACTTAGAAGGAGTTTTTAGGTGTCATTCATGCCATTAATAAATTTAGACATTACATTACTAGATATGAAACTTTCGTTCATACAGACCATTCTTCCATTAGATATTTAATGAATAAACTAGTTACTAATGGTAGAGTAACAAGATGGCCATTACTGTTACAAGAATTTAATATCACCATTCTAGAACAACCTGGAAAACAAAACACAATTGCTGACTTTTTATCTAGAATTCAAAATGATAACAATGATATACTTGTAGAGGATAAGTTTCCCGATGAATAAATTTTTGTAGTGTCTACTAAATCACCTTGGTTTGCAGATATTGCCAATTATTTAGTTTAAGGAAAGTTACCCTCTTATTTGTTTCCTAGAGAAAAGAGAAGAAAAATCCAAACAAGTGCATCTTATTCATGGATAAATGAAGAATTATACAAGATAGGACCAGGTCTCGTCATCCAAATGTGTGTAAGAGAATATAAAATACCTAAAATACTTAAAGAATGCCATGATGAACCATGTGGGGGTCATTTTGTTGACAAAAGAACTTATAAAGTCCTTCTCTTAGGATATTATTGGCCTGCCCTTTTTAAGTATGCCAAGGAATATTTTAAGAGGTGTGATAGTTGTCAAAGAATGGGGAAACTTGTTCCTTCAGGTGAAATGCCACTACAACCTCAGGTACTCATTGAACCCTTCGAAAAATGGCCTTTGGATTTTGTTGGACCAATTAATCCATCTTCAAAACAAAAAAAAATATATTCTTGTATGAAATGATTATGTTACTAAATGGGTAGAAGCTAAAGCACTTTCTTTTTCTATTGAAAATGATGTAGTTTCATTTCTTTTTTAGGATATTTTTACTTGTTTTGGTGTCCTAGAGAAATTGTAACAAATCAAGGAAATCAATTTAGATGCAAAGTAGTGCAAAAGATAGTAGAAGAATATAAAATCAAGCATCATAAGTCTACTCCATACCATCCACAAGCAAATGGATAAGTAGAGTTTACCAACAAAGTGATTGAAGCAATCCTCACCAAGAGAGTTCACTTGCACAGAAGGGACTAGGCATAAAAGGTTCCAAGAGATTTATGGGCCTATCGTACCACATGGAGAAACACAACAGGACATACTCCCTATGAACTTGTTTATTGGAAGAAGGTCCTATTTCCAATTGAGTTCCAAATTTAGACCTACAAGACAACAATCAAGTTGGGTCTGACTTATTAGAAAGACAAAAGAAAATAATGGGACAACTAAATGAGCTTGATGAAATAAGAGAAGATGCTATCTAGAAGACTAGTTTAGTCCAGCAACAGAGATACAAATGGCACGATAAATACATCAAAGAAAGAAAATTTCAGCCAAGAGACTGGGCATTACTCTTTGAGTCAAAGTTCAAAATTTTCTAAGGAAAATTTCAAACTCATTGGGTTGGGCCTTATGAGATTTTTTTTTTTTTTTTTTAAATGGAGTAGTCAGAATTATGACTATTGATGAAGAAAAAGTTCATCTCCTAGTGAATGGACATTGACTCAAGATCTATCACAAACCAATGACAAAAGTGGAATTTGTAAATATTTTCTAGGGACCACTCTAATTTGAAGTGGTTCATAATTCTTCTTCTTCTTCTCCACCTTAAATTTTTCTTTTCATATATATATATATATATTATATATATATATATATAATATATATATATATATATTATATATATATATATATATATATAATATATATATATATATATAAACTTGAAAAACAACAATTGTTGGCATGTTTATGCAAAAAATTCAAGATGAAAACCAAGAATTCTTGGCATCTTAAATTTTATTTGTATCCCATTTTCTAGAAATCTGTCTTATTGTATCCCTTTCTTTTCAAAAAGAATAAATAGGTACATAATTATTGATTTTCTGCAACCAATCTGATAAACACCTCTGATCATACAATTGAAGAAATGATTGACTCCCTCCACTGCAAAGCCCTAAAGATATCATAAAAGGAAACCAAAGGTTAGCAAGCAAATAAATCAAAGGTATGCACTTTGTTATACAAAAATATCGTCACCTTGATTATTTGCAGCCGGTATGGGCCTATCACCACCTATACCAGCCTCCTAAGCAAGTCTTAGACCTCAGCTCTTCAAAACAAGCTTTGGAAATGAGAGAAAGACATCAAAAAAGCAATATAACTCTGGTTCCGCACTTTCTCTCACTTTTTCCTGCAGGCCCGCACCTTTTGTTCAGAATACCTGCGTACTTATACGCTCTGTATGTAAAGGGGAGGGTGCATACCCCTGTGAAAGTCAAAAGGCGCAATTTTTATCTTAAAAGACTCACTTTGGGTTAATTCTAGAAGTTTCTAGAAGGATTTTTGACATGGATTGTCCGCTCCAAAGTGGTTCATGCATCCCAAAAGAGAAGGAGCTAATCCCTTGTTAGGAGGAGCTATCCCTTTGAAGGAGGACCTAGTAACTGCCCTCTATCGCACTATAAATTGAGGCAATGGGTTAGTGGCTGGAGAGGTTAGAAGCTAAACGTTTGAGGGTAAATGCTAGTGAAATCAAGACTTCCTATTTGAGCTTAAGAGGAGAGATCACATACCTTTTTGGCTTCATTGGGGAGTGAGTGAAGCTTGTCAAAGTAGAGGAGACTTCTTGTTGACCCTAGGAGGAGCTTGTACAGCGTCAAGGCAAAGGTTGTAAAGTTCTTCTCCTTTTGAATTAATACAATCAAGCTCATTTTTCTCAACAAGTATCTCATTTTATTTGTTTCATGGACTCCTTGACTTTCATGTTAAATATGTTTTATAATACTAGTTATTCAGGTGTTATTTAATCATTTTCCTTGTTTGTGTTTGCAGGTTTGTGACAAAGGAACTTACTTGGATCAAATAAGCGAAGGCATATCCAAACTTGCGTTGGACATGAGGTAGGCCTTAAACACATTTGTTTGCCATTATTTATAAAGCACATTTAGAGAAAGATAGTGTCTGGT